>VDFB02008344.1:0-41415 GCA_007258455.2 Sequoia sempervirens
TAACTACAAATTATAGTGCAATTTACTCCCATGAATAAAATGATCAAGGATTGTTGAATTCATTTTCACAAACTTATGTGTCAAGTATTTTATAATCTATTTTCTATTCAAGGAATAAAGTAAATAACTTTTTCAAGATATAGGGGTTGTTGGGTTATATGTGGATTCTTATGTAGAATTGTATTTGGATGCCATTTGCAAGATATTTTATTACAAGTCAATAATGCTAATTGTCCACTAAAATATATTTAAATTGTTGTGAAGAGAATATTTATGTCTATTTGGCTTTCTAGCTAAGGATATGCATTGATGTTGAGAAATTAAGTCATGAGAATACAATATAATCTTAAGAAGTGAATAAGTTATTAATTATATTGTATTCTCATGCTTGGATATGGAGATATACAAGGGAACTAGTCATTTTTTTGTGTTATTCCACAAATCCTTGTCATAAAATATGAGAATTAATCCGCTAAGGCAATATCCTATTAATTTTTTTTATCATTTGGTGATATTATTTTCTTATTAAAAAGCAAGGAAAGGGTGATGACCCCATACATTCTTAAAGAAAATTGGAAAAAATGAAGAAACAATATGAGGGCACACAGGAACAACAAAAAATCTAAGCAAAAAACAAAACAAAAAACTAGGGAAACAAAACAAAAAGGAAAAATTGAAAAAACACAAAACCAAGGCTACTAGATTAACTTCCAGTCCAACTTTCCCTTTAGATCCTCATGATTATTGTCATTCACATTCTATTGCACACCATATTAGCCCTTTTTTCATTTGTTTGTTTATTTTGGAGTGGACAAAGATGGCCCCTATAACAACCTTGTTCATAATGTCATTAGTGAGCATTATGATTTTTGAAATGACATTTTTCAATCATATTATATTTTCAATCCTTGTGCTGGTTTCGAGCTTCCTTTTCACCTCCTCCATCTAGCTTGGAGATCCTTAATATTAGTGTTTTCTTTTTCTTTAGTGACCTAGGACATGTCTAGTGTAGGTCCTTTAACATCATTTTTATCCAATATTTTCAGACACCCAAGGGAGGAGTGAACCAAAAATTTTGTTTCCAACACCTCCACGTTCATGACCTCATCTTGCGCATTCTCCTTGTCAAGATCTGCTTCCTTATCATCTCTTTCCTATTCTTCCATTTCTTCATTGTCTTGCATATCTTCCTCAGACTCATTCTCTAACTCTTCCTCCTCCCAACCATCATTTAGTTGAGGAATACACTCCTCATCCTTGATATCTTCTTCTTTAGACTCCTCCATAATACTTTTTCCTTTAGTTTTTTAGAATTCTTAGGTTTCTAGGATTGGGCTAGTCTAAAAAACCTTTGACCACTTGACCCTTTAGTGTCACATTGAATAATCCCCTCATCCATGACCTCAACATCAGAGATATCAATAGACCCTCCAACAATAGGGAGGGGAATAGGACTTTTATATTTTTCTATATTTTTCTTTCTTTTCCTCATGCACACTTAGGATCACAACCTTCCTTTTCCTAGTAGGTGAAATTTGTTGGAGAATGTCAAGATCAAAGAGCTCAAAACAAACTTCCACAGCTGAACAAAATAAGCAAAATAGTATGTCTATCAATATAAAATGAAGAGTGTGTAAATATAATGATCAAGCCTTGCATATATAAGCAAGGTTGAGGAGGTGAGAATGTAGGAGTGAAGCTCTAATTACTCCTTCAATGATGTAACACTTGTGAGATCACTTGATAAATGTATGAACAAGTGTCAATAGGTGTCTCAAGTCATGAGGACACATGTCTCAACCTTATGAAGTGAGACGAAATTAAATGAAACCTAAGTAAACTTAAGCTAGGTGTGAGTATGTCAATCCCAAAAAGGTGATTAGATAATTAGGTATGGTAATGATTATTTACACTAACACCCCCCTTAAGTGAAACTTAGGGAGTAATGTATGCACTAATGATGAGTCATAGATATTAGGCTATGCTAAGTACTCATATACAAACATCTCATAAAGTGGAGTAAAGGAGAAAATCCTAGTGGGAAATAAAAACCCCTCTCCAAAAGAGAAATGATGCAATAAAATGAAATGTGCAAGTGAAGAAGAAGTGATAGATGAAGAACTCATTATGAACCCCCAAGGAATACTTTTATCACATAAATACAAGAAATGTTCCCCCATAAGAGAGAAAGATAAAAGGTCATGTGACACTCCCAAAAACTATGAAGTGATGAACTCCATGTGAGGAAATGCTTCCTCCCAAAATTGATAAGAGAATAGAAACCATGCAACCTCCCCTCAAAATGATGCTTGTAGTCCTAGTAGATGCTTGACACTAGATGTTGAAGATATTCCATGAATGTTGAACAACATTTCTCTTGGGAAGAAACCACACAACAATTGTGTGCAAGATGACTTCCCATTTGATAGGAATATGCAAGAAGAAAGATAAGTGTCTTTGAATGATGTACACGATCCGAAGACTGAAAAGGTGCCAGTGATGCCTTCAAATGATGCTCAAATTTCTCCAAGACAATGTTGATATATGGATTAGGTACCATATGTGATTTTGGAATAGGGACCATGGATGCATGGTTTTGTTTGGATCAATGTGAATCTGATAGTGCTATAGATGATGTTAATTGAGTTGGATAGGTCAACTCATGAATATCTACACAATCTATCACGATAGAACCTAATGTAGGTGAGGCAAGAGAAATATCCAAATATGACAATGATGATGCAAATTCATCAAAGTTGTCATCAATTAGAAGACTAATATCCTTAATGTTGTCATCTAAATCTGCAAGATGGGATTTTACAAACAAATAAATGATGTCTAGTAGATATACATCCCAATGTGGTGGATCTGGAATGATAATAGCAATGTCTCAATGAAAAGAATCATTGGAACTCATGGACGTGTCAACACCATATTCAAATGTAGCAATAGGTGATGTGGGAGATGCGATATTAATGCAAATCATCAAAATTAAATTGTTCATCCCTAAATGATGGTTTCTCACAAGATGTCTTAGTGAGATTAGTTTTCACAATATCTAGTAGTAAGTCAATAATTTGATGGGAGATATGAGGACAAAATTCATCCACATGTTGATTTCTCCCACAATATTTTTTCTTCTTTTCGCATTTTCTAGACATGGTCTAATTAGAAGAAAAAAATCAATGTGAAATGCAAGATTGACCCCCCCCAGAATGATTAGTGCTGATTGTAGACCATCCAAAACAATGTGTAAGAAAAATTTACAAGTTATGAAGATTAGATGCCAAAATATTCCGTTTATGACTCACAATTTTTTTTACAATTTTGTGATAAAATGACAACCTAGATCTTATTTTTACATGTTAATTCAATTTTCTTACAAAATTCCAATAGAAATATATTTTTTTTTACAAAATTTTGATAATTGAGGTGAAAGCTATGCCTCATCAAAAATTGCTTACAATATTGACTTTGGAGGTTAAAATTGATATTAAACAACAAAATTTTTAGAAAATATCAATGCTAAAACATTGACAACCTTGTTTGCATGTTATGGAAAAATAAAAAAATCCCCCCCTTACAAATACTAATGGTTTAACTAAAAAATTACAACTAATGTAATAAATACTAACATTAATTATTGTAACTAGTAGGAGAATGAAAGGGATTGGCATTGTCTTTGTGCCTGATGTGACATTTACAAAGAGTCAATTGGCAAACATATATTGGAGAGGGAGTCCACAACCAAGTCAAAGGTGCCATTCGAGAGTGCCATGGGAAGATCGAAGCTGATTTTGATCCTCATGAAGTTAATAAAGGATAGGGATCATTGTGATGGAAGGCGTGGATGGTACCAAAACATAGGAAGAAACTCAGAAATAACACCTGCACACAACATATAGTCTGCTAAAAAACTAGATGAACTCCAAATATAAATTTAACTAAATCTTAACAAGTGGTAATGGCTCAAAGTAGTCATGTGGGTGATATTATCAATTACGTGGGTTTGTGTAGGCTGTTGGAGTAGCTAGAGTTGCTGCCTTAGGAGAGGAAATGTGGCTACCAAGCTTGTGAGCTAAAAGTTGGCATGAGTGTGGCGTTGGTAAAAATGGAGCTCGTCAAGAGGATGTCGCTTTCACTCAAGGCCAGAGTTGTGTTTCACCTAGTATCCATGCAAGTCTGCAACAAATCACTATCAGAAACACTCAAATTAAGATTTAATTCAATGCAATTTTTGAACCAAGCAAATGGTGATTTTAGGTGCTATGGCTGAGAGAGGGGTCTATTTCTTGGAAAGATGCAGGAGGACATGGCATATGGCAAATTCACCGCCATCAATTCACCGACTCTGTCAATAATTCACTGCGGGAAAATTCACCGTCATGACAATTCACTGCACGGAAAATTAATTGCATGAATTTTAGACGGTTAATTTTCTATGGCAGTGAATTGCTGGTAGCGGTGAATTTTTTCGTGATGAATTGTTGATGGTGAATTTTCCTAGAGCCACAAAGATATATGGAGGTTTCTGAAGAGTATGGAGTTTGCATAGGAAGGTCATGTGAGATATGAGGACGTCCAACACATAAAATTAAATTGAAACAAAAAAAACCTCATCAATAGCTGACAGAGAGCAATGTTGAAGTGAGCATCATGGTTATGGGGTGTGATATAGTGCAGTAGGCAATGGAAAGCACGATGGGCTGCCTGATAGTAAAAATAATGAAATGTAGGTCGAAAACCCTACAAAACATCCTTTCCAGTTTGACTTCAACTATTATTTACAAAATAAATGGCGAGTAGCTTACAGATCCCACGCCATTCTCCACGATCTACAATTTTTTTTAAATTCCCTTTGAATGCTACCTTTGCCAGAAATTTCAACCTCTAGAAGTTATTGATCACACAGGCTCAAAAGCCTCATGCCATCCTTTAAATGAAAAAAAAAAAAACAGACTGCCACAAACCAGGAAATTACAAGTTTAACATGCAAAAATAGGCAAAAATAGGCCAGATAAGCCAACATTTTGCACAATAGTCGAAATGGCCAAAATGTCTACAGTATTGCAAATATCTACCCTAATGAGCAAATTTTTCCTCAGCTAATTTTTTTCTTTTTTTACAACTTTTTAAAAATAGGCATAGAGGCCAAAAAAGTGCAAAAAAAATAAAAAATAATCGAAATTGACAAAACAAAATATATTTTTTATTTGTTCATCCTTTTGAACATGATGGTGGTGTTCATTTGGCTCTATGACCCAACTATATACAGGAGTCACCTTGATGCAAGAAGGAACATGTTCTCATGGCTTTGATACAATGTTGGAGAATGCGAACATCAGAGAGATCGAAACAGACTTCCACAAGTGAACAAAATAAGCACAGTAGTATGTCTATTAATATAAAATGAAGAGTGTGTAAACATAATGATCAAGCCTCGTATATATAAGCAAGGATGAGGAGGTGAGAAGGTACAAGTGAAACTCTGACTACCCCTCCAATGATGGAACACTTGTGATCTCACTTGACAAATGTGTGAGCAAATGTCAATAGGTGTCTTAAGCCATGAGAAAATGTCTCAACCTTATGAAGAGAGACAAAAGCAAAATAAACCTAAGTAAACTTAAGCTATGTGTGAATAGGTCAATCCTAGAAAGATGATTAACTAACTAGGTATGATAATGACCCTATTTACACTAATAAAATTGCCAACAACTCATTCAAGGGGTGGGGGGTGTTAAGATAGTCTTAATTTGAGAAACAAAGGGGGGCCTTAGAAGCTTTGGAATCTAGAAGTTTAATTTTAGCATTGTTCTTAGCCTTGGGGTTGGTGGTGGGGGTCATGGTAAGGTAGTACTTATAGAGGGCCATAATAAGGCCTTGGTGCAGGGGTAGGCCCCATCAAGAATACAAGCCTCCATTGATGAGAATAGGTAGAAAAGAAGGTTGATTTTTCATGTCTCAAATGGTTAAGAATGGGGAAATGGTAACCATGAATGGTCTTGAACCTACCTTCAAGAGTAAAATACTTCATGTAATGTAAACTCACCAGGGCCCAAGGAGCCAAAAGATTTTCTCTATTGTAACCATTTTGGAACGGACTGGTTTCTCCTCTCCAATGAAGAAGGAAACACTAAAAATTTTGTATTCATTTATCTTCACCACCTTAAGTCCCTTACAAGAAAACCTAGTGTCCTTAGCAATCAAATCAAAAAAGATACAAAAATAGACCCCTGTAATAATGACCTCACCTTAAGACCATGAGATCACAAAATTTGAGGTGATTTTATCATTGTATCCCTTCATAGCTTGGAAAAAAGAAGTGAAGCCACCTATATCAAATATCTCTCAGAGCTCCACATTCTACTTGAGAGCTTCATAGGAGATGGTTTCAGTCTTTATACATGAGCCTCTCATAAAATTTGTTCCACCAAACAACACAAAGATCCACCCGAGCCATAGGAAGTACTCTGAGGTAGTTGAATACCAAAGAAAAAAAACAATAAAAGAGGGACTTCTCACAACTTTTTGTGAAATACAGTCACTTCTTCTGATGTTTTTGATAAGATAAGCAACATTTACAAGGTGTTGTACCCCTTACACAGAAAGCCCAAAGGGCCAAAAAAGAAGCATAGTTCAAACATGAATGAACTAGGAAAAGAGGACAGACCACACACAGAAACAACTGACAAACATCTGTTGGACCACATACCGGGACTTAGACAACCCCAGAAATAGAGGGGACCAAACTGACTCCCTTAACCCGAGGCCACAAGGATGTGACAGGTCGAGGGAGTCCCTTCTTCTTTCTCAACACAACAGACTGGGAAGACTCATACTCCAAGTCCACTAATCGAGGCGAGAGACGCAGATCAACCAAAGTCACCAAGGGAAAAGAGTCACCACACAGGAGGGGAGAACTTCTTATGATGCTAGTATAGAAAGATAAGGTCCAAATTACCATACCTCTTTTGACATAGTCACTGACTTTGGTAGTACTAGAGTCATAATTGTTTGAAGCATCTATTGTCTTTAGGCCAACAATCATAATTATCATTAATGGTCTTATGAGGGAAAAGACCACCCTCACAAGTGAGTAAAATACACATGATCGAGGAATAAATTTCCATATCTAACATCCCAATTTGTTTCCAATTGTACTAAAAGTAGATTGCATCACAATCATAAACCATAGCCTTAAAATCTTCCCCACTTCCTTTAATATAACACCAAATGAAAAATAAATTAGCATGATGAAGAATGATGTAACCCCTCATGGGAACCATCCTAATAATAGTATTGTAATGGGTCTGTGCAAGATCACAGGGGTCTAGAAAGTGGTGATATGACAAAAAAGGCATTTTTTATTTGCCCAAAAATGTGAAATTCTGCTTTGATTTTTTATTAGAGTTGAGTAAAAAGTACATGTTGCCATGGTAAGAACCAAAGCCAAATGGATATTCGTTTCGAATGAAATCATATAAAAAATGTATTAATATATATATATATATATATATATATAATATTATTATAATATATATAAAATAATAATAAAATATATATGTTGTATAATATATAATATATAAATATTAATGTTATAATATATAAATATTTTATATAATTATTAATATATAATATGGATAATTCTAATTATTATATAATATAATATTATATATATATATATATATATATATATATATATATATATATATATATATATATATATTAGTTTATGTATTATATTTTATAAATGTGTGGGGATAAGGCTTTGTAAATAAGTTTCATTGATGAGAATAGTGTCCAACTCCCTATATAATGATGGAATTACATTTGGGATATGCATTTCCATAACTCAAACCATGTGGTGTTCCAAGAAAATTTTTGTAAATTGAATTTTGAGATACCTAGGTACTACCTTTGATAGATTTCCTAAATAAATTATGGAATTTTTGAGACCAAAGGATAGGTTACCTAAATCAGGGAGTAAGCATAATTTGTAAGATTGGTATCTCCATTCTAACATCACAATTATAAGGATTATTGGTTTCTAGTTAGACCACATATTTTTCCAAGGAATGTGCCTAAAATATTGGCCTATTTGGAAATTATTTGGCAACAAAATGAATGTGACAAGATTCATTTGAGAAATCACAAGGGATCCTTCTTCCCTACTTCCATCAATTTTTCAGATTTCATCATTGCCAATAAGGAGGGGTTAGAGGCATTATACCCCACAATGTAGGCTTTCAAAATGGACCTTGATGTCAAGAGGGATTTTGAACGAAAAGGATTCATAAACAAGATCAGGGTAGGTGCCAAAATGTCAATTTTTAACCATAAGATTTTTTATCAAGAATATGTACTGAGAAATTGTCTATTTGAAAAGGAAGTAAAAGAAAGAAAGGAAAAATGGGATGAATGAAGAAAGAAAGAAAACCTTAATTATCTAGGATCCTATCATAATTAGATAATATTGAAACTCTTGCATACAAATCTTTGGTCCTACTAGAAATAAACTTGAAGAAAGTCCACATCATGAGGAAGATCCATAAAGAATTGAAGAGATCTACAGATCAAGGAAAAAGGAAAAAATTCCCATGTCTACTCAAACAATGTAGGAGTTCCTATAAGATTACGCATATATTCTCCTAAGAAACCAAAGAAGAAAATAAAAGTTGTGCAACTATTAGTTGTATACTTTTCTAACATCCCAGAACCAGAGGATATTGGGGAGAATGTGATTAGAGAAGAAGAGGTAAACCAAATTATTCCATCCCATCAAAGAGTATAGATTTTGGATATACCTCAAGATAGATTGATTATCAATGTTAGAGGTAGAGAGCATGAGACAAATGCCATCAAAGCCTTGGCTCACACCTAATTCATGTCTAATAATAAATTCATCAAATCCAGATCATTCAAAGACTATTCTTCAGCCATAATGTTGGAAACTATGAGAAGGTGGGATGAAGAAGCCTTCCCCATAGAGGAGAAAGCATAACAAGCTTATTTTGGTTGTTTTAGAACAAACTATGAAACTTTGTCCATTTGGGCTATGGTTCTAGCAAAGAACAAGACACGGGTAGTAGGGAACATAAAGCACTTGACTAGAACCATGATTTTCAAAATATTATCTGACACTTTTACTCCTCAAGATGCTTCCCTTGTTGTAAATACTACTTTGTTTAGTGAGGTTTCCACTAAGAAGTTACACGCTGACTATTAAAAGTTATAGGCAAAGAATCTAATTCTCATGTAGGAATATAAAAAGATAGAATCCTTGTTGCCTTCCCCTCACGCTGCTAATACTCTTATTTTCACCTCTCCTCCCACATCAATAGATGTACATCAACTTAAGGTGGGGAGAGTTTATATACAATAATTGAAGAGCTTACATAGAAATTGAAGGAGGTAAAAATATATAGAAATAAGAGGGTGATCAACATGGTGGATGACCTCAAAAATTGCTTGTATTGGGTTCCAGGATCCCGTCAAAACCTGTTTTTAACCCCTCGTCAAAAACATGGTGGATGACCTCATTTCTCATTTTTTGTCTAATATTGTTAATAGATTTGAGGATACTTGTGAGGGGTGCACTTTTAAAAAAAATACACATATTAGATACTTGTACCACTAGGATAATTTGAAGGAAATTTTAAGCAAATGGATTCCCAAAGTTTTATCCATCTAACAAGTTTATAAATGCTCATAATTTGGCTTGAATGTCCTTGAGGTTCTTGTGGGTATAAATGAAATTGATAATCTATTGGGAGAGATTGTATCCTATAATCAAAGTTGGAGCAACAAATGAAGGGAAAATTGAAAAAATTGGAAAATATTGAGAAGTAGATTATGCCAAACATTTTGGATTCCAGTGAAATAATCAATCCACTCAGCTAGTGAAAAGGTAAATTTGGCACAATCATCCCTTCTTTATTTTCATTGATTTATGCAAGTGGATAACCTGATTCCTCATTTATTAGTAACACAATTTATGAACTCAGAGGAATGAAATTAAACCTAGCAATTTTAATAAAGATGCCAAAGAAATATTGGGTGCTACATATAATGCACATTTAGATAAAATTGCTTAAGTGTTAGCATTCCAATAATCCACTTAGAGAGTTTTGGATTATTGGTTGGAAAATATAGTGAATAAGTGGGTTTGATGCTTTCAATTGGTCATCTGGTTTTAGTGTTAGCATCCTAGTCAAATATGTGATAGTAGATAACAGTTTTGGCCTTCACAACATTTTGGAGCAGTTCTCAGCATTAAGTTTTAAATTTTTGACTTCCAATGATACTTGTAAGTTTTAGTTTCAAGTTTCCAATGGTTTTTGCATCTCCTCAAGGTAGTTAGAAAGGGAATATTCTTCTAACAAGTTCTATCCAATTCTATTGTAACAAATTTATAAAAATGTCAAATGAAATATGAGACAGTGTGTCATGTGATTGGAACGTGAGCTTGCATGGTCAATTTTTCTATTTAAGGGGACTCATTCCTCATTATGAAGGGTTTTAAACAATTTTTAGTTGGGCTTCATATAGAGATATCAGGTGTACATGTTTTAGTGTCAAAAAATGGTAGTCTATAAAATGCTATTTGCTAAAGCATCAATGTACATTTTTAATCGAAATATATGAAAAGTATATTTCCATTCAAAGGAAATTATCTCCAAATTATAATGCAATTTGCTCTTATGAATAAAATGATCAAGGATTATTGAATTCATTTTCACAAACTTATGTGTTGATTATTTTATAAAATATTTTCTATAAGATATATGAAATGTTGTTTTATATAGGAATTCTTAAATAGAATTGCATTTGGATGCCATTCATAGGATATTTTGTTTTAATTCAATAATGACTTATCCATTGAAATATATTTAATTTTTTATGAGTAGAAGATTTATATGTGTATTTGACTCTATAGCTAAGGATATGCACCAATGTTGAGAAATTAAGTCCATTCAAAGTTCATAATAATTTTAAAATGAAAAATCTTAAGAATTCAATAAGTTATTATTAATTATCTTGTATTCTCATGCTTGGATCTAAAGATATACAAGTAATTTAGCCATTTTTTGTGTGTTATTCCACATCCTTGTTATAACATGTAAGAATTAATCTATTAAGGCAATATCTTATTAATTTTTGTATCATTTGGTGATTTAGTAGGGAAACCCACCCAAGTTTGTAGAGCCTTAAGTGTAGAGGATTTCAAATCCTCGTTCATTGGAAAACCTCCTATTGTTCATGATTATTAGATATGGCTATTATTTAGAGGATTTTAGGAATCAATTAAAAAGAAAACCAACACTAAGTAGTTTTATGGAGTTAGCAATACACACTTAAAGTTAACTATTTGAAGGAAAATTAAAGCACAAGCACAAAACACACCAAGAGACCCCTTTGAATTCACTCAATCAAATAAACCCCAACAAATATGATTTGGAACTTGATAACTAAAGTGATTACAATCGAGACTATTAAGAAACATAAAGTGTTCTTAATTTTAATGCTTTCAATTTACCAAACAAGGTCGTATGCTGGAAATACATATATTTTACAATGAGTATAATCTAATAACACCACTATGAAGTGATGTTGATTTCAATGCTTACAATTTTCCAAAATAAGGTCTTATATTGGAAATACACATTTTTTTATAATAAGTACAATCTAATAACACCACTATGATCATCCTTTCCTAGAATATTTGGGGACTTAATAGCCCCCAAAATAATAATACTATCAAGAACCTTATTAAGGAATGTAATATGGATATCCTGCTACTTCAAGAATCAAAAATAACTTTTGAAGCCTTTGATAGAGTTTTCAAGTACATTTAGAAATACGCTCTTTGAATAGTTACGGACATTGATGGCGCCTTGGTCTAGGTTTTGCTACTTTATGGAAACCATATTTGATCCAAGGTACCCTTATCTCTAAGGATACACATTTTATTAATATCTTTTTTAGTAGTAACTACATATTTTATGATAGGGTCATCTCTAATATCTATACTCCTAATATTCTTATCCAACATCGAAACACATGGGATTCTCTTTTAACTTGAAGTATTACTTTTGAGTTCTAAATAGATGTTTATAGGAGATTTTGACACTCTTCTATACCCTTTTGAAAAATGGGAGGGACTTCAGGCTTGTTGGATAATATGATGGACCTTCAAATTTTTCTTCTCAATGGTAGTCTAGTTGGTGTTGAGCAGGAAGGTTTTCTATACACTTGGTCAAATAAAATAATGAGAAGTAAGTATCCAAGCTAGACTCAAATGGTGTATAGTTTTGGCTAGATGGGACATAATAGATAAATTCAAGCTTTCTTCCATCCTAAGAATTGGTTTTGATCACACCTCAAAATTTTCAATTGGAAGATGTCTATTTTGAAGAATTATTTTCCCTTCAAGTTTGAAATAATGTGGACACATCACCTTGGAATTTTTTTATTCTCATTGATAGATGATGGAAGGTTGATTTCCAAGGGTTGACTATGTTTAAAATTATTCAAAATCTTAAGTTTATAAAGAGAAAACTTAAAGATTGGAGTAAAATTTCCTTTGGAAATATTTTGATTTAGAAAAAGGTAGTCATGGATCAATTAAAACTTATTCAATTTGAAATGAGTAAGGTGGGAGCCTTGAAGGAGCTTTATTGCAAATATAAAACCATTCTTAGTGCTCTTCATAACCTCATTGAGAAAGATGAAATAATTTGGAAACATAGATCTAGAAATTAGTGGATCAAGGAAGGTGATAGAAACACTAAGTTTTTTCACCAAATCTCCCTTAAGCATAGGAAAAGGAGCAAAATTTCTAAACTTATTCTAGAGAATGGTACCACTACCTCTTCAAAAGAATAATTCTAGTAGGAGGGTGTTAGATATCTCAAGGAGCTTTAAAATTCAATCCCCCTATGGAATCCTCAAATGGAAGCTATATCCAACAATTTTTTCTCTAGTTATTCCTAACTCCCTATCTAACCTTGATCACACTATTATAGAAAGGAATGTCTCCTTTGCGAAAATCAAAGAATTTTTTTCTCCTTCAATTCCTTTAAAGCCCCTAGACATGATGGGTTCTCTCTATAGTTTTTCAAATCTACTGGGATATTGTGGGTAAGGACATTGTTTACATTGTTAAATAATTATTCTATTCTCAAGAACTCTTAAAGGAGATCAATAACACCTTCATTTCCCTCATTCCCAAAAGTGTTAGAGCCAAAAAATAATAAAATTTAGACCTATCAATTTGTACAAAACCCTTTATAATATCCTTTCAAAACTACAAGTCCAACACAACAAACCCTCTCTTGAAAAGCTTATTCATCAAAACCAAAAAGACTTTGTTCCTAGTAGAAAAATCACTAATGTTATAATTATGGTCCATGAAATTACTCACTCAATAGATAAAATTAATAAGTAAGGTATGATGCTTAAGTTGGATATTTTTAAATCTTATGATAAGGTCTCTTAGAGATTCCTCATGAGAGTCCTTCAAAGGTTTGGGTTCCAAGGGAGAATTCTCAATTTAATTAAATTTTGTTTCTCTTCTCTAGCTTTCTCTATTATGATAAATAGGATCCCTCAAGGTCACTTTACTCTAGGTCTAGGGGAATCATGTAAGGAGATCCATTATCACCCTATATGTTTATTCTCCTGGTTGAATTCTCGAGAAAAAACATAGTGGAAAACATCAAAAGGGGCAATCTCAAAGGTTTTGTTCCTTCTTCCACCCTCTAGCATGTTTCTCATCAACAATTTTTTTATGACACCCTTTTGATGGGGAAAGCATCTATATCTGAGGTTATTAAATGGATTAGAATTATCCCTGATTATGCTCTTGTCATAGGCCAAAAAATCAATATGGCCAAAAGTGCCCTCTTCTTCTTCAATGTCCCTATATGGTTGTATATTAGAATAGCTAGAACCCTTACTTGTAACATCCAAAAAATCCCATCCTCTTACTTGGGAATGCCTTTAACCCTAGAGAAAGTGAATAAATATATCTAGAACAATTTAATTGAAAGGGTTCAATACAAGTTGACCACCTGGAAAAATGTTCTCCTTAGTAATGATAGTAAGCTCTAGTTTCTAAAATATTCTCTTCAAAGTTTCTCCTTAGTAATGATAGTAAGCTCTAGTTTCTAAAAGATTCTCTTCAAAGTACTTCTATTTATCAATTCTATCTTTACACAATATCCCTAAATCTTTGATAAATAGACTAGAGAAAATTCAATGAAGGTTCTTATGGTTTGAGATTAAACAAAAATAAAGGCTCTCTTCGGTGGATTAGGATACTGTTTTTTCTCACAAGTATAATAGTGGTTTGAATACATAAGAAAAACAAGATGTATGAATAAGGAACTCTTAACAAAAGTTAGTTGGGATCTTATCAAACAACTTTCCAATTGGGCTAACACCATGAAGTTTAAATGTCTCAATAGTAGGGATGGTTTCTCCTTTATTCAAACTCATGACCTTCCAAGAGGCTCTAACATTTGGAATAATATTCTCAAAGAAAGAAATTTACTGGGAACAAGTTTGACCTTGTAGATTAGGAAAGGTGAGATGGTTAGATTTTGGGAAGACCCTTGGATCTTTTATGTTCCTATGGATTTACACCCCATTTTCTTTGCAATTCAAATAAACCTAACCAGAAGACTAAGAATCCTTGTTAAGGACTATTAGAATGTTGCTTCTAATCCTCCTTTGTGGAACATTGATCTAATTGGTATAATCCCCCTTTCAATTTTTTTGTTGAAGAGCTTATTATAATTGTTTCCAATCATAGATTCTTTAGATTGCATATTTTTGATAATTTTGTTTGGAAAGGCTCTAAGGATGGTAACTTCTCTATTAAGTCTGGTTATAATTTGGTTATTCATATTTTTCCTGCTCATCATAATTGGATGAGTCTATTGAAATATAAAACCACACCAAAAATTAGTTTCTTTTAGTGGGTTGTCTACCACTACAACATCCTAACCATTGATAATCTCCAAAACAAAGGTATGCAATTGGTGAACATATGTTTTCTATGTCAACAAAAGGAAGAGAGTATTGGTCATCTCTTAATGGATAATGTAATTATTCTTGAAAAACTTGACAAAGAATCCTCAATTTCTTGTTCGTCTATTAGGTTTAACAAGAATTTATTAGAAGTATAATGGAAAGTTGGGCTCATCCCTTCTCTCACCCTCTTGTTGATGAACTTTGGTGACAATATTTCTTCCATACCAGATGTGGATTATGGAAAGAAAACAACAACAAAATCTTTAGAAATAAACTTAAACCTTGGGAGATCTTGGCCAATTATATTCTCTATAATATTAAGGAAAAAATCAAAGAAATTTCAAGATTAGAAAACCTAAATGTAACCCTTATGAGATGGAAATTAAGATAGCCCAAAAATGAAATATTGTTGATAGGCTTGAAAATGTTGATCCCTATAAGTTCTCTTGTAATTATACTACTTGAACCCTTGTTCCCAATTGGTTTAAACTTAACTTTGATGGTCAACTAAAGGTAATCCAGAGCATCTAGGTGGGGGAAATATTCTTAGAGACTATAGGTTTGCATGATTTATGTTTATTCTATCAACCTAAGCATTGAAACTTCCAACTTTTTTGAGGTCATGGTGGCATTTAATGGGACCTAGTTAGTTAAAATCAATGGTTTTACCAAAGTGATTTTTGATCTCATCCTTTTTGTCTTGACATTTTATTTCACCTCAATCTCAAATATTAATTTGTTTTGACTAGTGTTTGGTGGCCTTTCCCTTTCATTACATGTTATTTTTCTCCACCATGGAGGATGATTTAGTGTAGGTTACGCTGAATGATTTTGAATTTCTCAAGAGTGATAGATAAGTTAAGACCATCCTCCAAGAAGGAATCCCTCCCAGTACATTGAGGCCATGAATAGTTACAACTTTGTTCTCTTGGTTGAGTTTACTAATTCCTGGAAGTTCAACATTGTTTATGTTAGGGGAATTTCCTTCAGGTTATGATGGAGCTTGTTGCCTCTACTATGGGCCTTTTTCTAGATTAATGTTAGAATATCAAAGAAGGCTAAAGGAAATTATCAAGATGCCATGAAGATGTTTCTCAAAAAATGTGAGAAAGTGAACACATTATAGAATGAATTCAACAAGGAAGACTTTCTAGGTGTCTAGAAGAAAAATGTTGAAGTTCAAGTATGAGGTACATCACTTTGGAGGGTTGCTATAGGAAGTTCCATGCCTATCTCTTTCCCACACTTAATCATTTTCATCACACTATTAAAATTAATTTTGACTTTTAGAATTTTTTCTTCATTGGAGGAGTCTATCCAAAAAACCTTGATCTATGGGAAAGATATGCCCCTTCATCAAGGGATTATTTATCATCTCTACCATTTCAATCTTTTTCTTGACTTGGTACCCACCATCCATCCTAGAATATACAACCACACACTCATTCATCAAGATGAGGTTCCAACACCCAAAAGGAGAAAATCTAACCCCCATTGCTTTAAGGCTGACCTTACCCATCCCCTTGTGGATTATGTGCCCTTTGTGGACTCCTCCCTTTCATCTTCTAAAGGGAAAAGAATTATCTTTTACACACACTCAAGAGGAACTCTATATTTTTGTATCTAATGAGGTTTACCCTCCTCCACACTCACCATGCCATGATTCTCATTTTGTACCCTTTCTTGTGACATCCCCTCCCCAAGGAGATGCTTGATGTTGGTGTAAATAGGTATTTTACCTAATTAGTTCATAAGTGGGTCCTATTTACATGTTAATTTTACTTATATCTTAGGAATCTTTCTAGAAGTCTTAGGTGTCATGTGGTATTATTTTATCTTATCATGGAATTTAATACTTGTGTCCTAATTCATTTAATAATGTTGAGGTAGTTGTCTCAATGTATAGGATTAAGACACATGTCATGATCTTGTTTAATATTATCTCACAACCTTGCCTTTATAAGAAAGACATCATATGTACATTTGACATGTTCAATCATGCAATCTTGTATCCTTAATCATAGCAAGCTATTTTAGTTTGGTAGTTGATCTTGGTGTGTTGGGAGTTCACATATATCTCAGCCTTGAAGCATACTTCAATCATGAATATCTTGATGGATAATGGTGTTTAAATTTGAATGTTTTTGGTAAAGGAGTTTTTGATATGCCCAATGGTAATTTTTTTCTTTGTATTTTTTATATTCACAACAATATTATTTCCATTTATTAGATAGCATAGAGTGGTAAGTCCATTGAGTTTACTCCAAATTTAACCTTCATTCGTGATTTGAATAGAAAACAACTTGTTGTGATGGGTAGGGATGATCATAATGCTCACACTTACACCTTTTCCCATTTTATTTTTGATGGTGAATGTTTTAAGGTAGATTCTCCTACTCCTAGCTCTAGTATAGGTCTAGTTCTTTAAAAGGTCATATTAGTTTTGTGAACCCTACTATTCATCATCCCTTTAATGAGGTTCCACCATCTCTTGCTTCTTCAAATTTGAATGTTGAATAAGTTTCTAGGACTTCATATGAGAAATATACTTTAAATTATTTTCTACATTTGTCTTTGTAGGATGGTTTCATGACACGTATATCAAACTTGGCTAGTCATTCTTCTTCTACATATTTGGAGAACACGTATGAGGAGGTCTCTCCTCTTTGATAACTCATATTATTTGGAGATAATTCTTAAGATTCTACATCCTTTGTCTTCTTCCTTGATTGGGGTCACACCTAATTTTGTTGAGACATTCTTGGAGATATTTGATTAATATTCAAAGATTATTTTATGAGACTTTTTCCCTCTTGCTTCTTCATGGAGATGGGGTTTCTTGAGCATCTTCCATCGTATTTCTTTCTTCCCAAGGGGATACTTGTTTGTCAGTATTGGACTCTCTTTTTTCTTCAAACATTCTTCAGTGGTTTTGGAGATACTTCATTATGGGCGGCTATGTAGTCTCTTTATTTCCCTCTTATGGCTTAGGATTTTTTAATGTACATCTTTGTGATGTATGTAGTCCTTGGGGGTACTAATGAGTCCTCCATATATCACTTATTTTATCACGTGCATATGATTTCATTCATGCATTCTCTTTTGGAGAGGGGTTTTTTCCAAGTGGGTTTTCTCCTTTATTTTATTTGTGAGAGATAATTTATACACGAGAACCTAAAATGGCCTCATAACTAGGACCCATCATGCATAATCACGTATCATTTGCATAATAATTTCTACTCCCTAAGTTTCACTTCAGAGGGGTATTGGCGTAAATAGGTATTTACCTAACTAGATCATTAGTGGGTCCTATTTGTACATGTTAAGTTTAATTAGGTCCTAGTAATATTTCTAAAAGTCTTAGGTGTCATGTTATATTATCTTATCTTATTATGAAATTTAATACTTGTATCCTAAGTCATTTAATAATGCTTAGGTAGTTGTCTCATTATACAATATTAAGGCACATGTCATTATCTTGTCTAATCCCATCTCACAACCTTTCCTTTATAAGCAAGGAATCATATGTACATTTGACATATTCAGTCTTTCGATATTGCATCCTTAATCATAACAAGATTTTCTTATCGTTTCTCTCTTGTGGAAGATATTTTAGTTTGGTAATCCTAGGGTGTTGGGAGTTCACATTCAACTCTTACACCTGAAACTATGTATGACCCTAGCGCCAAAACCTTTATAGGTTAGCCCCAACTGGAGAGCTCTCATCACTATTCCTTATGCCCTAGATTTTGTGATAAGGACAATGATCTATGCATGGACTACAATACTCAAAATCACATCTTGAAGTGTTAGCTTTCCCAATGGTAGACTATTAAAAGGAAAATTTACAATTCAGAATCCATGGTGATGTTTAAGTTTTTAGAGTCCAGTCAAGGGAGGATATGGATAAAGACCAATGAGAATTTTTCAAATAGATGGCATCCACTTTTGAAAAATGATAACAATTGGAAAAGGAGGTGGATAACATTAAAAAAGCCAAAGGGAATGTAGTTGGCATTAGAAATATGAAAAAGGAGGTGAATATTCTTAAAGCTAATTGAGATAAGATTTATAGGAGCCTAAAGGAAATGGGTGCTTATTGTAAGGTGTCTCTGAAGGCTATTTCCATTACTCTCTAGGTCTTCTAGCATGAGTTGGAGAAGAGGAAGTTGGACAAGCTAGATGTGATTAGTTCTTGAGCCCCTCCCTTTGTTGTTGTGAATTCCCCCACCAATAGGAAGGCTAAAGGTAAAGAAAAAGTTATCACTCAAAATTCTAACTAAGAGATACCTACTAACATGGTACACATAGAGCCAAAGGACCTATATTTCATAGAGAATCTTAACTTTTTAAACAAGGAATGGTAGGCCATAAAACACTTGGATCTACTGGGTAACTAGTACCTATTGTTTGTTGTTTTGGTACTAGTTATTGTTTTTTCTAGTTCTTGGTTTGTTTTTTGTTGTTGGTTTCTAGTCTCACTTCTAGTGAGATTCACACTTTTAGCATTTATGGCTATTTTTGTAGTGGGTCTAGGCACTTTTCTCATGTTTATCTTAATCAAAGCACCACTATGAAGTACATTAAAATATGTATTTTTTAAAAAATGCACATAAAAAGGAGCATGTATGAACCCAAATAGAGCCCTAAAAGTTTTCAAAATGATAACTGTGTAGCAATAATTATGATATTTATAAAAAATATGAAAATTTTGTCTATCAAAAATAAATTATCTACACCAACTATATAGAGGATGAAAATATAGCTCAAATAATAAAAAATTCTCAAAAAAAGACTTCATGAGTCCAACTTACCAACCTATGAAAATAAACTACAAATTTGAAAATTGCAATGTCCATAGGGAGTAATTTTTTTAAAAAAAATATTGATGTTAGCATGAATTCATGACCAAATTTAGCAAAACTATCACCAAATCTAGAGGTACACTAGTTTTAGAGATTTAATAACTAAATTCCTTTATAGTTTTGGAGTTTCTAAATGTGCCACCAAATGTGGTGGATCTACGAAAGTACAATGGTTGAAGTATGAACATCAAGGGTCATTAACTATGTAGGGTTTGAATGTTTTATATAATTAATTTTATTTGGGTCAACCCCAAGGTACAAGAGTAAGTGACCAGCTTGAAAAGGGGTTTGTGGCTCATGCCTTTTGTAAGCGAGGACATAGCTCAAGCCCTATGCTGCCACAAAGTCACAATAATAGGAAGGACTTGATACTCTAATATAGGGGGATTTATAGGCGATCAAATTATTAAATACCAATTTTTTATTTTTTTAATAAAGTTGTATAATTAAAATTTAAAAACTAGGAAAATATGATTTTATAAAAAAACAATCATAAAAAAGATACATATATTTTTCTCAACAAGCATGCAATATGGTACGTGGGGGGCTATATGACCTAAGGGTTTTTTTCCTCACTTGGAATTTTTCTCCAAATTGGATGATTTGACATTTGAACTTATAGTTTTTTGGCCTTTTGATGATAATGGAAAGGTCAAATTTGATCCAAAATTCTTGAAAATCATAGTTTCCTGTTAGATCTAGAAAATAATCCCCTCTCAAATCCTTGTAGATTTTCCCTCTAGTGTCCAATAGGGAAAAATTAGAAATTTGATTTGAGTTTCTCAACTACTTTTAACTCAATGACAAGCTTAAAATATCTTTGGAAAGCTCTAAATTACCTACAATTGGCAAGCTTAAAAAAGAGGAACCCCTAAAAACCAAAATTTCTTTCACACCTTTTTGATTCTCCAAATCATCTAAGGATGCAAGAGAAGATCACACATTCAATGCTTCAAGAAATGAATAACTCTACACTCCTAGATTTATTAAAACTTTCTAACCTATAACTTACATCAAGCTCTAATATCATGCAATATTTGATTGTGAAGCCACCCAAAATACACGTGATTGAAGGAAAAAATAAATAAATCTAGAACTAACAGAATTAACTACATTCTATTCAATAGGAAATGTAAAATAATTTTGAATAAGTTAGTACAAATGAACTATAGGTGAGTAAATATCAGATATATTGCCCAAGAGACTAAAAACATAATCAATATGAGAAAAAATTTCCTAAGTAAATGTAACCTAGTGTGAAAAGGTTCTAAGTGAAGAACTATCTAGGAAATGAACTAGCTAGATAATGTATCACATTCACACTAACACAAATGAATAATACAATTAGAAATTTTGCCTCAATCATGGAGAAATAGGAAGAAAAAATGAAAGGAGTGGAATACTAAAGAATTTGTAAACATCAATAGATAAATTATAACCCACAACCTTAATTTTTAGAGATGAATTTGATGATTTTGATCACTTTTGAAAAAATAATAGAAATAAAAAATTGCTTGGAGAAAGCATGTCTTGTTTAGTGTGTATAAAATATGTGTATATTCATTATTGATATGAACTTGATTCTTATATCTTATTGCCTCTTTATGATGAGGGTAGTCTCACTTGGGAGTTGACATCTCAACAATAATTTTTGTTAAAAGGTTCCTTAACCTTATTTATCCATATCTAAAAAAAAAATTCTTTATTGTTGGGTATAGAAAATGTAGTCTACTTATATTAGGTGGTTTAAATATTTTAGAATAATTCACTATCATTTTTAAATTTTTTTATATTTAATATAAGAGATGCTATAGCAAGTTAAGTGAGCTTGATCTTGGGGAAAACTACATGGTTAAATATGCTTGAGTTGAAGTAGTATTGTGATGGGTGACCTTCAAAGAAATCTTTATGCTTCATCTCTATGAACATCACCTGGATAAGTAGATCATTCATTCTTATGAGAGATGGATTTATATGAACCACTATTCAAACCATAATTCATGAAATATAGGTCAATGAGTTTGACTCAAAATCTATATAATTGAATCTTGATATAAATATCACAATACAAAAAATACTTAAAAAAAAATAAATCTTGATCTTTTCCATATCTTGGATGAAAAGAAGGTTGTCAAGATAAAATTCAATACTATATCATTAAATCATTAATTTAGATAATACTGTAAAAAGATAGTTACATTGTACAAATATTTTTGTATTTTATAATATTCCTTCATCTTAGTCATAAATATCTATTAAAAACTCATTCTTATTGTAGGAATGGTAAATTAAAAATATAATAAATATAATAGTCAATCCAGTCTAATCCAAACCTTTCACACCTTTCATAATCACTATAATATTTATAGTCCTTAATATTTAGAAAGAGTGCATTCCATTGTGAGAGTAACATCAGGAGTAGTAGTGTTGACTATCTTGGTGTCAGTGCAGTAATCATAGATCAAATAATTAGTCCTTGCCCATTCAAGCTTTCCCTTCAATGAGTCATTCAAAGTACTATGAGTTCGTTTGTTCCACCAGTTTTGGGCACTCCTAGACCTGCAAAACCTTCGATTTCCTTTCCATGGGCACACTTCGGCACTAAAATTCCTAAAAGAAGCAACAAAAGGACTTTCATTCCAGTCTATTTTTATTTTTCCATCTTGAGTAGCCCAGTTTTGTCCATTCCATATAGTTGCAAATACTCCCATGGGTTGTCTTCTAGGGAATGCAATACCCTTTTCTGCATAATTCTTGTGTACTCTGATTGGTATATCATCTACATAGAATCTGCAAGACATAACATTACTTTAAAATAAAATTAATTATAAAACAAACACAACTAATTTATACTTACTTAATATAATATTTTTATTTATTTAATTAATATATAATTTTAACTCTATACATATATAATCTTATCTAAATTAATATTTACTATTGAGAATATACAATTTAAATAATTTGTGTAAAAAAATATATATGAAATCATTCTTTTAATTGATTGTATATTTAACAGTTTTAATTTTGTCAAGATACAATTTATTAGAAGCACATCATCTACTAAAATATAAATCTTTTGAGATATGATGAAAGTTAATCTTCATGTAATTTTGACAGAATAATTTTCATTAATCTTCATACTGTTTGAATTTTTTTGATATAAATGGGGAGCTAAAACCCAACTTACATGATGTAATAAATGTTCCAGAAAACAGAGTATCTGTGATAGTCTGCAGCAGGATCAAACCAGAGGTTAATACGCTCCCTTCTCCTGTCTATTCCATCTGCGAATATATTTGTCTGCACAGTAATAGGTTGCCCTGAAACATTCCCCAGAAACTCAAAGTCCAGCTCATCACGGTTTGGCTGGTCTGAGGCCAACTGTTATGGCATCAACAACATAACCAGTGAGCATATTAACTACTATAACAGACTACTATGGTGTTGAGCATAAACAGTTAGCATCTACTGTAATATGTAGGCTGTTTAAGTTGGAAGAACTTTAAGAAATACCCACATAGAAGGCAACCACTGTGCCAGCTGAGTTACCAGGAATGAGCTTGATCTCCATTTCAATCTTACCAAACAGAAACATGTCATTGTATGCAAATCCAGACCCTGCAAGATCAGATTTTGATCAATAAACTAAACCCAAAAACAGTTGCTGTAAACAAAGATTAATGAGAAAACAGACTTAAAATCTTACCAGCAGTTTCATTCAAAATTATCTGGTTCTCCAATCCATCATTCAAAGTCTTAACACTGGCAGGTGACCATGTAGTGTAAAAATCTGTGCTAAAATTCAATGTTTTGACAGCATTGCCTGCAGTGAACATCACTGCAGCAGAACACAGGCAGAGCAACACATGTAGCAATTGAGACTGTTTGGAAGCCATGGCCTCAAGACTTACAACACAGTTTAACAAAAGCTAATGCTCAACTATAATGGCAAAATGGGCACACTGTCTCTGTATTTATAGAAGTTCTGATAAGTGAATTACTCTTTTTTTTTTTGTGGGCGGAGGGCCTAGGTTGATTGGTTAAACCATCATGTTGCAGGCAAGGAGTCATGGGGTCTAGTCACCCCATCTCCATGGTATCAAAGGGCATGTCACACCGACATCATGGGTCACGTAAATTTTTTTTACCTGACGCACTGCATTTAATGGGGGGCCTACTCGACAGTCTTAAAAAAATACTAATTTTTTTTTTAAGCAAATGTGTTGAATGGCTTACAAACACAAAGATACAAAGAAAGGAAATATGCAAAAAAATCTGATGTAGTGCTATTCCAACTTTACTTTCTTATTGGTTAATTATTAAAAAGTTGTACATTACAGGATAAGAAAATGACTAATTTGGTATTCAAGACATTTTGGTTTTATTTCCCTGTTCATATTATGTGAATATATGCCAACGTAAGGACGTTGCAGAGGGGAGGGATGAGTACATCTGCACATTGGATGGTGATGGTAGGTTCCCACTTTGTTGGACCGAAAATCCACCGTTGCATGTGATTTCAACGTGGGTCCCTGGATTTTAACTTTGGGAAAGAAAGAAATGGGTGGAACGTCAGAGAACAAAGAGTCAATTTTTTGTGGAAGTGTAGCGTTTAAGGGCATGCGAATTATTGTATGGAAGGAATCTATACTATAAAGAAACGACAAGCTATCATTTCATTTAATTAATTACTGTATGACGTAATTTATTTTCGATGTACAATAGAAAGATACATTTTCTTTATACGACAAAAATGACAGGGTGGTGTTAAAAGGGTTAAAATTGATAGTCGAGCGACAATTATTTATACAAAGTTGTTATATATATATATATATGAAAATTAAAAAATATCTTTGCGTTATATAATTTATTTATTTTAAAATTTTAAATATATTTTATAATCAAAATATTTAAATACAGTTATCAAATTTAGGTCTTAGATGACATGGCCATTAATTAGACCTTTTACATATTATTATAATCTTTTTATTCTTCTCAAACTTTAATTACTTTTGGTCAATGGTTTTTAATCAATACATTCATATAATATTGTAAAAGAAAATAAGATTTTTTTAAAGGTTGAGTTAGACTAATTAACCAAATGTAATCAATTAAGCACAATCAACTTAGATTATATATTTATGGTAGGGAATTGATAATTTATTAAAGTGTAGTTATTCTTTTGGGAAATATAAATTGTGGGAATTAGGGTACTTCATTTTCAAAAAATGAGTTCAGTTGTAGAAGATTTTGGTATTTGATTGGTGAATGCTCAAGAAACTACATTTCTCAGTTACTAAAATCTCTTGATGTTTTTTCTTGGCTTTGCTCTCCAAAATTCATAGATACAGGGTGAAATTATAGTCACAAATTAGTCCTCCAAGTTTGGATTCATCACTGCTCACCATAATGTTTTGGTCCTCAAGTCTCATGATGGGTAATTGTTTTGTAAGATCTTATTAGAGATCTAGGTAACTAGTGGTATATAGAAATACCTTAAATGAGTTTTGATTCATTGTAAGGAGACACTCTCCTAGATCAACCACTGCAAAGTGAACAAGGATTAAAAATGAGAGACAAGGACCTTAGTATGTTAAATTTTCACTCATTTTTTGTGCACCAAGTTGAAATTTCTCTAGGTTAAGAGGATTCTAAATGGTGTGTGCATGATTAAAATTAATTAACATTTATGAAATCAAACTCAAGAGCATAGTCATTCAATCCCTTAATAAGTTTTTTATTTTTCTTATTATTTTCTATACATAGCTAATAGAGCTTCAATACATCAATTATAGAAAAAATAAAGAAAAATATTGTACACATATATCTAAATAAAACAAGGTAGAATGCCAAATACCAATTGATAATAAAAGGGAAAAGAAAAGGTCATGCACTTACTATGTCTTTTGATGATAGTTAGAATCCTCTAATATTAGGTAAATGTGTCAAATTATTATTGATTTTTATTCAAATCCTAAATTCCAATGCAATAATGGGTTAATCTCATGTCTACATAGCATATTAAATGCCCTTTTATTAAAATAATAATTAATTAAAGCTAAGAAAATTAGTTGTATTTATTATTATGACAACACAGTAACCTAGTTGTGGATCTATTAATTCACTTACATTTTCATAACCTCAAAAAAATTGATTTCTTGTTGATGATTTTCTAATAAGGGAGGATCTAAGGTGACCTTAGCATCTTTATCTGAGCAATCCATCTTAATATCTTTTAAAAAGGAATGTATCAATGATGTCATCTTATTGTGCCATAATATCTTCCCAAATGGGAGAAGCATTGGGAGAGGGACAAATAGGATTCTCATGACTCTCACTAATTAGATAGATTCTAACACCAAGATACCTTCATCACAAGTAGGAGAGGTATTGGGATAAGGACAACTATGATTGCCATGATTGTTTATGATTGGATCCTTTTGCACCAAAACATTCTCACAAGTGGGAGAGATGTTGGGAGATGAATGAAGGTTCTAGGTAAAGATATATTAAGAAATGTTTCAATGATTTCACCAAGATACTCTCATAATTAGGAGAGATTTTGGGAGAATGACTAACAGGCTTACCAATGATTTCATTTTTTTCTAGGGAGATTACAATCATACAAGTTGTGTGTTACCCTATGAAAACCACATCTTTAAAAACAAAACATGTTGATACTTGTCTTATGCGTAAAATGATCAAAATCAACTAGTTCTATAAATAGCTAGTTGAAAAAAAGGCATCAAATCTAGACATAGGGCACTGAGAGAGTTATTCCACAGAATTTTGAGCCAAAAGTGGTAGGACAGGGGCACCCAAACAAGACATAGATGCCCAAGGGTGTATATGTCCTAGATAGGGGTTTTGAAAATTAAAAAGTTGATTGTGTAAAGCACTATTGAAGGATTCTAGGTTTGCTTGCAAATAGGTTGAGCAGTTGATGTTTTCTAGATTTTGCTCAATTTAGGACAATGTGATGTAAAATACAAGTGTGCAACAAAGGTGAAAATATTTTGACAAGTTTTGAATGTAACTTTTAGATCTAAAATGCAATAATTTACCGATTCTAAGATGCCAAAACCTGAAAAAATGATGATTTTGATGCAATTTTGAAATAAAAAAATGCAATGTTTTTTTAATTTAAGATAATGTGATTCAAATGTAAATATGCAGCATTAAAGGAAAATTTTGAATATAATTTTCAGATCTAATATGTAATACTTAACTAATTTAAAGATACACAAATTTTGAAAATGATGATTTGATGCAAATTTGAAACAAAACAATGCAATTTTTTTCACTTTTTAGTCTTAAATGAAAGATACAATTTAAATGCAATGAAAATTTTGAAACTTTAACCACCCAATGAATGCAAATCAGATCTAAAGATGTCTAAAAGGAACCCTATTGCAACTTATGATGTAATGTAAATGCAATTTTTCTACTTATATCACTTTTTATGATGCATGAAACCCTAAATGAAAGATGCAAAATAATGCAATACAAAACTTCTAGATGTAGGGTGAATTTTTAGAAGGTATGTAATGTTAACAAGTAGGGATGATCACCAAAATGTAATATATAAAAAGGGATCCTATGTCCTAAATGCAAAGAACCTAGGATGCAAGGGGGGATTTTTCCAAGTTACATTAAGATGTAGATCAACAAGGTGTATAGACTGACTATCAACCATAAAGGTGAGACAATCAAACCCAGATCTACACCTAATTGAAAATGGGAATGGATTGGAATAACTTGGAGTTGGTTAACCTAATTAGATTATGTACCTTAATATGAAAATTACAAGATACTCGCAATTGAAAAATAAAAGAAACCAACTCTTGGAAGATCCAGAGAGTGCAAAGGACTTTAAACCTACTAAAAAATATTGGTCTTTCTATGCCTAAGAGGACCCATATGCTCAAGGGAATTTGGGTCCTTGTAGGGGTGTCCTGAAGTGCTTTGGGGGTCCTCTGGTGTTGGATCTGAGCTTCTATTTTTCATCTGCAAATTTTTCAAAATGTCATCAATAAAATATGTAAATGACCTTTTGTGGCTTAACAAGATATATGATAATAAATGCAACAATGGAGAATTTTACTTCAATCTTCCTTCAATCCTCTTCAACTTGTAACTTGCGCATTCACAAAGAGGAGAAATGTAGGGCCATTTAGGGGCTTTCCTCAGTCAAACTTCATGTAAGTGTTTCCACTTCCACAATGGCAATGCTAATGATAAATTTCTAATGGAAAGGAAGGAAATGATGAATGAACACAATGTTACAACTCAACACCCTTTAATGGCTTCCTTAAAGGACTGATGTCATGCACATCACCTCAAGGATTTGGATATTTCTTGATAGATTTTCTTGAATGCTTTGGAGACTGCAAAAATATTTTAGCCTTCACATTTTATAATGATAACTTGATAACATGAACTCACAAACACTTTGAAATGATGCTTGGATGTTGAATTTCTATAATAAATCTTTGAAATGTTGCTCTTGACTCAATCTTGAATGTTCTAAATGTTCACCTCTTGCTAGATTGGATTTCAAACAATGCAATGACTAGGTATTTATAGGAATTTATTCAATTTCCCAAAAATTAGATCTCGGAAGATAACATTTGAAACTTGAATTCTGAATGTTAAAATACCACCAAAAACATGTTTGAATTTGGGTCATAGCCTAAAAGGGGGGCCCATACACACTTGAGCACATGGGTCCTATCCCAAATTTCTAAGACACTTCATGTTAGGAATAACACATGAGTTGGATGTGTTTATTCAGTGTTGACAATTTATTGAGAAACATTTTAAATGGGCTCCCATAATGCATAATTTTAGGACATTAGGGGGTCAATTAGGCTCAATAATTTAGGAGGGCCAAAAAATCTAGTGTTAAATTGTTAAGCATGACAATTTTATACACTACAATTGGTATAATGTATGTGCAGTAAGGTCTTGTTGTAGATTGATTGATGATATAGGGTTACAAATTATAGTTGGTTTCCTTCCAACCATCTTAGTGCATTGGTATGTTCATTGTAGTGACACAAAAAGATGGATGTTTAGAGTATCTATAGTGTGGCTTATGGGTGGGTGTTAGAAATAAGAAACAGCTAGACCAATAATGGATTGGCCACAAAGGGAATACTAACTTAAATTGGTAGAGAAATCTAGTATCAAATTGATATTTTTGTTGGATTTCTATACCACTAAGTTACTGGCCCCTTTGTGGCTAGTCCATTGTTGGTCTAGGCATGGATTATTTCCAACACCCACCAATAAGCCACACTATAGGTTCTTGGGGCTTAGGTATCCTACCATGGATCTGATATGATTTTAAGTTTTTTTCTCATGAACTAGCTAGGATCAAACCTAGAAAAATCCATTTGATGTTGGAGTATTATACCACTCAATTACTAGCCCCTATGTGGCCAGTCCATCATTTTTTTTTGGTGTAGATTATTTCTAACACCCCTCACAAGCTACATTGTAGGTTCTTGGGTCTCCTATCCTACTATGGCTCTAATAACATGTTGAGCTATCACTCATGGGATAACTAGGACTCAAAATTAGGACATTCCATTTCCTATTGGAGTACTCTATCACTAAGCTGCTAGGCCCTTTATGGATAGCCCATTATTTAGGTATGAATTATTTCTAAAACCATAATTAGCCACATTATAGGTTCTTGGGGTTGCTAGTATATCTCAAGGCTATAATACCATATTGAATTTTTTCTAATGGACAAACTAAGACTCAAACCTAAGACATTTCATTTATTACTAGAGTGATCTACCACTAAAATATTGGATCCTCTATTAATAGTCAATCATTGTTCCATGTGTGGTTTATTTCCAATGATTGGTGGATGGAATTCTTCTAATATAACAAGTATATAGTGAGGAAAGATTAGAGTACTTTAGACTATTTGTATAACATATGTGGAATTATTTTTTCTAACAATGAGTGAATTTTTGTTGATGTGTTGATTATATAAATGAACATTATTTTTTGGTGGTGAGACTATGAGTTTTCTTTTTTGAAATTAATTTGGAGAACACATGCCTTTTTTAACATGCGTTTTATATCTCTTCAACATTGGTTAGAATATATTGCATTTTTATTATTGAAATGAACTTGATTCTTATATTTTATTGCCTTCTTATGATGAGGACAATCTTACTTGGGACTTGACATCTCAAAAATAATTTTTATTCTTCGGTTCATTAACCTTATTTATCCGTAGCACATAAAATTTATTTATTTAGAAAATAAATAAATAAAAATAATAATTTCTTTATTAGGTGGTTCAAACTTGTTTTTATCATGAATGACTATAATTTCTACTATTTCAAAAATATAAATAAACAAGCTAAGTGGGCTTGATTTTGGGGGAAATTCTATATTTAAGGATATTTGAGTTAGAGTAGTACTAGGATAGGTGACCTCCGAGGAGGTCTTGGTGCTTCATCCCTATCATCATCACCTAGATGCAATGAGTGCTAAGTAGGAAACACATTCTTATCAAAGTTGGGTTTGTGTGAACCACTACTCATGAAATATGGGTCATTTATTTTTACTCAAGAACTACATAGTTGAATCTTGATATAAATAAATAATTTTAACAAAAAATGTCTTGATCATTTTATTACACCATTAAAAAAATCGAAACAACATATAAATATTTTCCAAATATTGGATGAAAAGAAGGCCATCAAGATAACATTCACTATAATATCATTAAAATATAAATTAAAAGATAATACCATAAAACCACACTTACATTGTACAAATATTTTATATTTTATAAGCTTCCTCCACCTTGACCATAAATATCCATTCAAAACTCACTTATCATAGGAATGACGAACTAGAAATAAAACAAATATAATAGCCAATCTAGTTTGATCCAAGCCTTTACCACTTTTTATTTTCATTGTAGTAGTTGTAGTCCTTAATACTTAGAAAGAGCACATTCCATTGTGAGAGTGACATCAGGAGTAGTAGTGTTGACTATCTTGGTATCAGTGCAGTAATCATAGATCAGATAATTAGTCCTTGCCCATTCAAGCTTTGTCTTCAATAAGTCATTCAAAGTACTATGAGTGCGTTTATTCCACCAATTTTGGGCACTCCTAGACCTGCAAAACCTTCGATTTCCTTTCCATGGGCACACTTCCACACTAAAATTCCTGAAAGAAGCAACAAAAGGACCTTCATTCCAATCTATTTTTATTTTTCCATCTTGAGTAGCCCATGCATCTCCATTCCATATAGTTGCAAATACTCCCATTGGTTGTCTTCTAGGGAATGCAATACCCTTATCTGCATAATTCTTGTGTACTCTTATTGGTATATCATCTACATAGAATCTACAAGACATATAATATAGTCATAAAATTATTAAAAAATAATATAAAATATAAAACAAATACAACTAATTTATACTTAATTAATATATAATTTTAACTATATACACATATCATCTTATCTAAATGAATATTTACTATTTAAACCAACCATGCCAAGAATATTAAGAAGATAATATACTTAAATCATTTGTTTGGAGAAAATACATAAAATCATTCTTTTAATTGATTATGTATATAACAATTGTATTTTTAGCAATCTAATTTTTTTTAGAAGTTCATCATCTCTTAAAGTATAAATCTTTTGATATATGATAAAAGTTAATCTTTATATAATTTTGAGAGAATAATATTTTTTTATCTTAATAAATTAATTGAAAAAACTTTTAATATAAATATTAACTTATCCAAAATGTTTTAATCAATTATTTAAAAACAAAAAATTAAAATATTATAAACTAATTATATTTATTAAAAAATCTGAATTAGAAATCATTGCTTTATATTTTAAATTAAAATATTCAAATATATTTTTGGGTTTAGGATCATGAAAAGATTGGACAAAACTTCCTAATCTAACTCATTAGATTAGACTTTTAGAAATTATTTTATAGATTGAAGAGAGTATTTTATATAATAAAATAGATGAAATAAATGTCCTTTTATTAGTTGACTGTGCAATGAAGGGACTTTTAATTAAAGATTTTTTTCAGTATTGGAAAGCTCAAACACTGAAACTACTTTTCACTTCATAATGTTTCCTCAGGCTTTCCCCATTCAAAATCAATCAATGCAATACAGTGACAAAAATCTGTGCATCCTACAAAGTTGCTGCAAAAGCAACTTTTTTAACAGCTGGTGCTTTTCTGAACCTCATATGCAAATCTCAACAATCCTTCAAACATTTAAGAACAGAATTCCTCTACAAAACCAAACAAATTTCAGTGACAATAGCAGAAAAAATTAGGGACTTAAAACCCAACTTACATGATGTAATAGATGTTCCAGAAAATAGAGTACTTGTGATAGTCTGCAGCAGGATCAAACCACAGGTTAATACGCTCCCTTCTGTGGTCTATTCCATCTGCAAATATATTTGTCTGCACAGTAATAGGTTGCCCTGAAACATTCCCCAGAAACTCAAAGTCCAGTTCATCACGGTTTGGCTGGTCTGAGGCCAACTGTTAGCACATCAACAACATAACCAGTGAGCATATTAACTACTATAACATATTACTATTGTGTTGAGAATATATAGTGAGTATCCACTGTAATATGTAGAGTGTTTAAGTCGGAAGAACTTAAAGAAATACCCACATAGAAGGCAACCACTGTGCCAGCTGAGTTACCAGGAATGAGCTTGATCTCCATTTCAATCTTACCAAACAGAAACATGTCATTGTATGCAAATCCTGACCCTGCAAAATCAGATTTTGATCACTAAATTGAACCCAAAAACAGTTGCTGTAATCAAAGATTAATGAGAAAACAAACATAAAATCTTTTTGGATTCTGATGATAGATCTCGGAGTGTGATCCAAAACGTTGATCTGAAAACTAAAACACAGTTTAATCCAGAAGCAGCAAAATCGCATAAAATCTTACCAGCAGTTTTGTTCAAAATTATCTGGTTCTCCAATCCATCATTCAAAGTCTTCACACTGGCAGGGGACCATGTAGTGTAAAAATCTTTGCTAAAATTCAATGTTTTGGCAGCATTGCCAGTGAACATCACTGCAGCAGAACACAGCCAGAGCAACATATAGAGCAGTGGAGACTGTTTGAAAGCCATGGCCTCAAGACTTACAAGACTTACAAGACAGTTTTAATGCTCAACTATCATGGCAAAATGGGTACACTGTCTCTGTATTTATAGAAGTTCTGATAAGGTGAAACCTAAAAGTCTTAGGTAAATGTGTTGGATGGCATACAAACACAAAGATGAGTAAATTACAGAGAGGAGAACTGGTCAATGGCTTGAGATAGAAGAAAAGAAATATGCAGGAATTCTGCTGTACTGATATTCGAACTATGCTTTTTTATTGGGAACATTTGTACAAGCATTAAATATTAAAAAAAGCTGACAAATCATGCTAGAAAACGGATCAAATTGGTATTTAATTTCAATCATTAACACTATTTTATAGATTAGATCATAATATGATAGAGAAGAGACCTGATTGGTATTTAAGAGCAATTATAACCCAAGCTATTTTGGTTTTATTTCCCTGTCCACATACGTCAATATATGCCAACGTGAAGAACGTTGTAGAGGGGAGGGATGAGCACATCTGCACATTGGATGGTGATGGTAGGTTCCCACTTTGTTGGAGCGAGCATCCGCCGTTGCATGTGATTCCAACGTGGGTCCCTCTGTCTTAACTTTGGGAAAGAAAGAGATGGGGTGGGAGCGTGAGGAACATTTAGTCCAGTTTTTGTGGAAATTTAGTGTCCACGGGTTTCTTTCAATGTAAATTATTGTGTTAGAATCTAAAAAGCGACCAGATGCTATCTTTTCACTTGTCATTCATTTAAATAAATTGAGTGGGTGAAGTAATAATTTTCAATGTACAATAAAGATGGAATATTGGAAGGTGGTGTCAGGGCTTAAATTTGACAATGGACCCTGTTTGTCAGATAAAGTTAATTTTGTTTGTCTAAGCAGCTCCTTTTTCTTTTTTTTTTAAGACAATTAGGTATCCATTTAAATTTGTTTTCCATATACGAAAATTATATAAAATTATAATAATGTAGAAAGATATAATCATATAATTTACATTGACAATAGAGAAGAATCATCATGATTTTAAAAAAATTTAAAGTAGGTATCTAATAAAAAATAAAAATTATGTGTTCATAAATATATAATAATTGTAAAATAAAATAGGGTAATTCTTAAGTAAATAAAATAGTTCAAGTATTTTTTGGTATATATATATATATATATATATATATATGAAAATATTTCTTTTTATATGTATAAAGCAAATCTTCCACATCTCATTCCCAAATTCTTTCATTAAAATTATTGCCTTGTAATTTATTTCATGATTTATGATGCCTTGCGGCCTCTCCCTTTTGTTTTGGATTATTTCTAAGTAAGCCTACAAACTTCATATATTCTTTACATAGCACTTCATCGAAACCCGCCATGTGTCAACATGGTGCAGGTTCAAGCAAGGCCACAACCTCTTTCTCTTGCAGAGGTGTGCAAAGTCACCATGTGGTGGCCCCTATGTAGTATTTATAAAGGCTTTTATTCTTTGAAGCAGTTGAAGGCTGAAGGTGCCATGTTTCGACACCACAAAATTTCTTGAAGGCAACTCAAAGGAAAGCCTTGGTGAATTCCACCCACATGCCATGTGCTCAGGATGTAGATATTCTTCAAGAGAAAAGTGAAAGGGAATGAAAGAGCATTAGGAGGTGCCACTTGTCAGCTATGTGGAAGCTTGGGCATGTTTTGAGCCTGAGAAGTTATGAAAAGTGTGCTATTAGTTATTTCTAAAGCGAAAGGGTGTCGAAGGGTGTCATGTGTCGAAGCTCAAGAATGTGAATGCCATTGCCACTCAAAAACTCACTCATCCAAGTGGTTGCAATGATCATCATAATGTTCCATGTCTTGTGTATCATATTTTGGCTACCAGGGAAGTCTTGATTAGGCATAGTGCCTAATTATTTTTGGATTTTTTGTTAGAGAGCATTCATTTTAGAATCGATTGGTATTTTCCATGGAAGATTTGCACAAAGGAAGTGGTTGAAACAAATGCATTGGGAGATCTTGATTTCTATTTCAATTGGATCTCACCAACTAAAACATTATTGCAATATAGCCTATCAGAGGGAGAAATTGATTTCCATGAACTTCTCACAAACTTCTTGTAGTTTTTCTAGTTGGTGGTTTAATGCCACCATTTATGTTTTATTCTTTTTTCAAATCTGGTGGTGGGTGAGGTTTTTTGCTTGTTGCTTCCCTTGTGTTATAAAAGGGAATTTCAAACCTCATCCAAGGGGTTCACAATTTTTGTAGTAGTTTTTCACCATTTCTATAAAGAGAATACTTAGAGAATCAATTTTCAGAGAGTTTTTATTTTCATCTAACCTTAGCATTTTGTACCTTTTGAATTAATCAATAGAAAGCAAAACACATCAAATTATGCCTGGCTCACCTCTGTTGTGTGTTTTATTTTTTGTTTATGCTAGCTTTAATGCTCTGTGTCATTCATGAATGGATATGATCTTGATGACTGATTGTTATGAGTTCTAGATTTTATGGATTTTAGTATAAGATTATAGATAATTGAACCATGTCATGTATTCTTTCATTTTTGCAATGATTTATGTTAGATGCCATACTATGCTCATTGGTGAGTAATCTTTGTAAAAGATTTAAGAAGTTAACAAAATAGCCTAGGTGTATCATACTTTGTTGAGCCTTAGTGGGTGCTTCCTATGCAAAGATCTGAATGCTATGCTTTTTGCTTACCAATCCTTAAGCATTTCGTTCCCTTTTCAACAATTAAGGGTCTTTGGCACTTTGTGTTCAGTTCTTAGGAGTTTGTGCTTCTAGTTATTCAAAGTGGGATTTGAAATGTTGTAAAATATTTGGTGCATCGCCTTAGTTTAGATTTGTTTATGTTTATATATATTTTCCCCTTTTCCTCCCTCAAATAGGAACAAAGAGCTAACTTCTAAAATCTTGAGGGTTGTCTAGTCAAGTGTAATTCATCTCCCCATCCACTAAACTTTTCATAAGGTTGTTCCTATGAAGCATAAGCTTTAAGGATCAACAATATGATTTACTTAAATTTATATTTTTTGTAATTGTATTTTATGCTTAAAATATCTAAATATAATCATAAGACCATTAAATTTAGACCTTAGATGGAATGGGAACTAATTAGATCCTCTTATGCATTATACTATATAAATTCAATTTCTTTTATTTAATAGTTTTTAATTAATTTATTAATATAATATTATAATGAAAAATAAAATTTTTGTAAGGTTAAGTTAGGATAATTAGTTAAATGTAATCCATTACAACTAATTAGCCTGGATTAACTAATTATAGTAATAGAGTTGATAATTTGATAAAGTGTTGTTGCTATGTTAGGAATGTAAATGTGAGATCTAGGCTACTTAGCTTTAAAACCAAAAAATGAGTGCCCTTCTAGAAGACTTTGGTATTAGGTTTATGTATGTAAAAAACAATATTTATTTGTTAGTGAAATATCTTGATGTGTACATTGTGTTGAGTTATTCATGTTCTTTTTCCTTTGGTTCATGCTTTAAATATTTGTATTTCTTGTTTGGATGATCATGTGGAGCTCCTTTTTTGTTGTGTCTTAGGTCTTAGTTTTAATTTTCACCTTTTTATTTTATCCTACTTGGTTGTATATTTATTTTTCCTCTAGTCAAATTATGCTTAGACCATGTTCGCATAATGCTTTTAAATATTACAAATGATGTTCTAATGTGTTTATTTCTAATTGCAAGAGGTCTTAACATTGAATGAGTGCTCTTATTAATGAAATCGCTATCAGCTAATATGTGATAACTTCTCAAAATTCTACACATTGGCCCCACCATAGAAACATAGATCAAATAATAGCTATTTGATTAAACTTGATTGGTCTAAATTTCAAGAACCTCAATTATTAAACTCATAATTGTTGTTGACTAAATAAGAGAAGTTACTATTTCTAACTACTGAGACATGATAGCTTCAAACACATAATGTTTCTACCATTGATAAAATAAAATATTGAAAGAAATGAAGTAACACCCAACAATTTGCAACATCACAATTAATTTATTTTATTTGGATTAATCAGTGGTCATGCTCAATATTTATTTCAAATGAGTTAATGTAGGCTATAATGTGTCAATATTATAATGTTTGAAACCATGGGTAAGTGCATGAAGATGGGGGACCAAAAAGGTCTCTTAAGTAGCCACTTTTTTTCTAAAATCAGGAAAGACTGACCTTGGATGAGAAATTGAAGATAGTTACACTCAAAATTTTAAAATTTAACAATTTAATAAGAGTCATAGTGATTTGAATCTACTTTCTAAACTACAATTTTTATTTTTTTTAAATGGTAAAGATTAAGGGGTTCAAAAAGGGGGTCCACACAAATTGGTCCTATTTTTATCAATAAACATAACATAACGTTAGGTGTGCCCCCCCTAAATTGCTAACTTATTTTTAGTATTTTCAAAATCACTTCAATGAGAAATTACCTAATACCATGTAGTTTATGCCTAACATTTTTGCTAATTTTTTAATGAATATATGTTTTTTAACTAATTTTTCAAAGTGGACACATCCAAAAAATATTAAGTGTGCTTCCCCTTTTTTAAAAAAATTGACCAAAAATCAATTTTTTTTAATGTGTAGAATGGAGTCTAGTTCTAAAAATGTAATTTATTTGAAATTTTGATGAACAAATAAAAAAAGAAAAAAATACCACACATTGGTTTTAAAAAATAAATGGATACAATAACAAAAGAAATTAACGATGATTTAACCTTAACATACTCAAAATATGAAAAAAATTACATGGTTAGATAGCTAAGAGAGAGCTTAACATTATTACAGTATTTTTTTGCTTGACATTAAAACACATGTAAACTTGATGGGGAGCATGCTCAAGATTATGTCAATTTTGTTACTATTTGCAAAAACACATCCTTGGACATTGAAAAGTCACTCTAAACCTTTGGGTTGGAAGCACAAGGAAAATCCAATCCAAAGGCTTAGAAATTTCCAAAACAAGACATAATATGAGCATGTTATAATGTGCTCATACTATGTTTTTGGGTTGATGCACAAGGTTGATGCACGAAGTTGGGTCCACAAAAAACTCAAAAACTGGAAGTGTTTTTGTTGCTTTTCATAATTTGTCACACTTAGACTAAAAATTTGATACACTTACACAATGAATCTTAAAAAAAGTCACCATTATGAAATTCAGAATTTTCAATCTAGTTTCTATTATGTAATTTATTCTTGAATACCCAGATGATAGAAATTGAATTTTGATTGGGATGTATAAAAACCACTTTTTAAAAGTCATTTTCTTTTTATCATACCATGCACATGTACGGAAACCACTTTTTGACCCAAATAAAAGCATTTTGCTAATTCCTTTTGGGGAAAGATAGCTAACAACATGAATATTGATGACGATATTTTTTGTAATTATTTTCTGAATATTTTTTTTATTGATTTTTATTGGCCTTAATTGTTGTTTTTAAAAGTCAACATGTACAATTAACAACATCATTGGACCTAAAATAAACATTTTTTGAATCTTTTTTCTTTTCATTTTGTAGAGAATTGACTGAAGATTGATTTCATATAATTTTTTTACAAGAGAATTAACCCAAAAAAAGTTTGATATTTCAAGTTTATGGACTAGTTTGCTTAGAAATTAATTAAAAAAAACAAAATATAATCCAATCTTTAAAACAATTATATATTTGGAAACTAGACATCGTGCTCTCTAATGGGTTTTAATTTTATAGATTGATTTAGAAAAAAAGTCCATCAGCTATATTGCCAAAGTTGGACATTTCTTTTGAATCTACCTTAGTTTTTTAGTTACAGGTCAAAGGCTAAGGATTGAGTTGCCAAGCCTTTCCCAAGCCTAAAACCAAGGCAGCATGTGGGTTGGGAATTCAAAATTTTGTAAAACGTGGACATGTTACAAAATGCATGTGTGTTCTTTATTTACTTGATTATTTAAAAAATTAAATACTTTTTAAAAGCACATTTTAAAACACGTATGCATTTTGTGTTACAAAGCGTATACGTGTTTTAAAATGTGTACACGTTTCTAAAAGGTATTTACTTTTTTAAATAAATGGCTTGTACCTATTATAAAATATGTATGCATTATATAACAGGTTTGTGTTATAACGCGTATGCGTTTTATAGTGCATATGCAATTTTTTAGGCTCAAGTACCCAAAGCATAATGCATACACATTTTTTAATAACACGTACGCGCTTTTTGCAAAAAAAATTTGGCCAAAACTTCTCCTCTTCATCGACCCAACTTCTTGCTTTTAGCCTTTTCTTTGTATATTTATCTCCCTCACATTATGTGATTTCACATAAAGTTAGCACATTATAATGCACTCATGCTATAATTCACTTAGTATATTTATCTCCCTCATGTTATCTCTCTCTCCCACTCTCTATCGATCCTTCCCTCTCTCCATCCCTCTATTCTCTCTCTCCCACTCTCTATCAATCCTTTCCTCTCTCTATCCCTTTTTTCTCACTCTCTCTCTCTACCACTCTTTATCGATCCTTCCCTCTCTCCATCCCTCTATTATATCTCTCCCCTCTTTAGGCCTCTCCCTCTATGTCTCCCTCCCTTCGTACCCCTCTTTCTATTCTTCTCTCCCCATATATCTTATCTTTCTCTCTCCCCTCTCTAGTTTGTTACCTCTTTCTTTTTTAATTAAGGGAATATATTTTAAGAGTATGAATATAAGGTTTAGGATTGAGGGAGTGTAGGGTTGAAGGTTTAGCATATAAGCTTTGGGGCCTAGGGTTGAGGGATAGTATTTAAGATTTAGGGTATAGAGTTGAGTGTATAGGGTATAAGGTATAGGGTTTATGGTGGAGGTTATATGGTATAGGGTTGAGAGTGTAGGGTTTAGGGTTGAGGGTATGGGTTTACAATTGAGGGTATAAGGTATAGGGTGTAGGGTATAGTGTATAGGATTTTGGGTATAGGGTTGAGGGTTAAGGGTATTAGGAATAGTGTCAAGTGTATAGAGTTTACAGGTTAGGTTATAAGGTATAGGGTCAATGGTATAGGGTTTAGGGTATAGGGTTGAGGGTATGGAGTTTATGGTTGAGGGTTTATCGTATAGGCTTTAGGGCCTAGGGTTGAGGGATGGTGTTTAGGGTTGAGGGTATAGGGTTGAGTGTCTAGGATATAGAGTTTAGGGTTTAGGGTTGATATTATTTTTTATAGAGTTGAGGCTATAGGGTTTATAGTAGAGGGTATAAGGTTGAGGGTGTATATAGGGATGTATGTACATTATGTGATAGAGGAATTATCTTTCATATAGTAATAAAGGGCTTATCTATCATTTGAGTCTTTGGTGGATAGATATCAACAAATAGGATTAATTTGTTTGATTAGATAAGTAGGGAAAGGGCCTCGATCCCATGGTTACAACCACACAAACAAAAAGGAAAAAATAGGGTGGGAAATAGCACCACCAGCCAACATAAAAAAACAACATCCAGGTTGGCATGCAAGCCATATATCATAACCATAACCATAGACCAACCATAATTAATCAAAAACATAAAGTTACTGCTAGAGTACTTAAAGCTATGCAAACCATTAATCAAATCCACAATGTACCAACAAGTCCTAAACCATCACAAAGCTATTATGAAATAGTAATTTGGAATTTGGAAGCAAAAAGACAAAAAAAGGAGAACAATCATGAAACAACATCAAAAGAGAAAACCATTACTCAATTTTTCCCAAAAGGTCCCCATATTCACCAATTAGGGAGATATACTCCCTCCAGGGTAAGTGCACAAAGTTGAGTCCACGAAACATGGAAGCTTTTTCCTTAGACAAAAAATTGAAATCGGCTTTGAAAAAATGGGATCCTGATTTTAATAAATGGGATCCCGATTTTTAAAAATCGAGATCTCGTTCAGGTTCGGGATCCTGAGCCTAGCACGAAACGGGATCAAGCCGCTTTTTAAAAATTGGGATCTCGTTTCCCATAGGATTCTGAACCAATGGCAAAGGAATGAGATCCCAATTGTTATGAGATGGGATCCCGATTTCTACAAAATGGGATCTCGATTTGTATAAATCAGGATCTCGTTTTGTAGAAATCAGGATCCTATTTTGTATTGCTATTTATTTTTTAAAAAATAAACAGCCACAGGTACCCACCTACGTCCCATTTTTTTGCATTTTTTTATTTTTAATTTAAATTATGAAGAAAATAAGTGAATTTAACATTTTTTTTTAAATTTATTTCACATTTTAAGCATTTTTTAACTGTTATAGTAGAAATGAATAATTATAAAAATAAATGAAAAAATGCAATGAAAATTGAAGGTTTTTTAATAAA
>VDFB02008346.1:0-34252 GCA_007258455.2 Sequoia sempervirens
TCAACTGAAGTCAACTACATGCAACTCAAGATAACTAAACCATAATTGAATTGAATTGAGCTGAACTGAACTAAACTGAATTAAACTGAACTGAACTAAACTAAACTAAGACTAGACTAATACTGAATTGATAGTGCCACTCCACACATTTCAAATTTCAATCCCTAACTTGTAGGAACTAGACATGCATTACATAAGAGTTATCAATTCTCCAAACAATTAATTGAAGCAAGGTGGGTCCCACCTTCCATGTGGGTGCCTCATGTGCTCCTATTTTGTAGGAGCTCTTCTTGGGAATTCCCACATGTTCCTATCATTTAGTAATAATCACAAATGTCAATGTATATGTTCATTTCATTCAAATTTAATATTTTTCTAATCTTAGTGTTGGGGAACACTTTCCAAGGACTTAGGAGATACATGAAATATGTTTAGGATTGCAATTAAATGACATCCTATTTCCAACATTCTCTCACTTGACATTATACATAGAAATTGTTCTAAACAAGGAATCATTATTATAAAACAAGTACATGACTCAAAGCCAATGGCCTTCCTTCACCAAGAGAACTTATCTATAATTCTCCCACTAATCCATGATATTGAGTAACCCATGGCATCATTATGCACACAACCAAAACCACATCACAATCATAAGCTCACACCAAACCTGTGTATCCAAGCTCTCGATGACATCGTGATACCAAACTGCAAACAAGTCCCCGTATATCCACCATCTTGTAAACTAAGACTCCAAGGCAACACACACATAGACATGTGATAAAAACCTCTGAAGTAACTAACTGTAGTTAAGTGTAACTAGTTCAAGAGAGGTGCCCCTCTCATATATAACACATATACCTTTTGGAACTCCCACTGCATAGGTAATGTCAAAGCTAAAAACAAGATAACATTAACAAGTCCTCCTATAACACTTAACATAGAGGATGTGGCTAACTCCTCTATCATAGTGTTAAAGAAGCATATAATGATATGCAAAATACATCTCTCATAACATAAGAACCTTCAAGAAGAAGACAATATTCCCAAAAAGAGAGAACGTACAAATCAAGCTATGTTCTTATACCACACTAAAATGTACCAAAATGTGTAAAGTAAGATCTCCTTCAACACTCCCAAACTGAAAGGATATCAACATCTAACCATTCAACTTATAATGAAACATGGTAGAACATAGATGTAAGGCTCTCACAAAAAGTAGATCAAACTTAGCCAAACATTCCCACAACAAAAGGGAATATTCCCAAAGCCACTAACTATCTCTAGTACCTCTCCTACCCAAATCCTCAAAACTAACTCAAGTTCAAGATTACAAGGAGAACAATAAAAATACATAAAATCATGTATCTACTTCTCAAGGCTAATGCATAAGAGAAGACAAGATACATATAAATAATGCATCTAATAATCAGGTAGGAAACACCTCTTAGATCATTTTACCTACCGAGTAGACCAAGAGTGGTATACAAGATTGTCCTATGCATACAACACCAATCAATATAGGCTTTCAATAAAGAAAAAATTCTTATCAAGTCTATGATGGATTCACATCCATTTACAGGTGTAGGCTCATCGTTCTTTACTATTGAATTTTTTTTATAACAAGTAACTATTCCAACATATATCTCTTAACATAAGAAATATCCAGCCTAACCCAAGTCTTTCTAGTATCCATGAGCACCCACTAATCAATCCATGCCAACTTCAAATGCAACCTACATAATCATGAAGCTCCAAGCAAATGATTAATACTCAAAACCAAAAAGAACTATATCCTCTCCAAAGGAAGAATAATAACACCTTTACCAAAGACTCTAAGGGTCCTCCATGAAACAAGATGTTAAAACCTCTTCAAATCACATGAAGATAACCATATCATACCAAAGCTCCCATTGAGCTATGATAAACATTGACATCACTGTCAAAAAAATCCCACTGAAACATGTAACCAAGCTATCCATGGCATCATGATAACCATCTCCTAAATGAAGATCATCCATGGCCTCAACACAATGAAAGAAATTGTTGTTAAAGACATAACTCCCAAAAGGTCAAGAAAACCATAATCTCTAAACCAAGAAGATAAAACACACTTCTTTTAAAAATCTATAATAACACAATAGTAAAATCTCCCACTACAGCCAAAAAACCTTCAAAATTTTAAGAGAAATGTGTCCCAAAATCTAGCCAACCATTAGCTTTGATACCAAATGTTGGAAAATTGGAGGTAATATTGTAACTTAAAACTTGTAAAACTATGAGACTATAGATTTAATTAAGTGTTCTTTGTTACAAATCTTGAAGATCAACCAAAGGCTCACCTCTTTGCACTTTTCAATCTTTACTTCCTTCTAGCTACATCTCTTCACTTCCCTTTCAAGAAATAAACTCTTAACATTACACTCAATTTTGATATTTGTGTGGTCTTTATCTATACCAATGCCCTCATCTATTTCATGTCACATTTCTCCACTCTTGAACGGTTCTCTTATTTCTAGTTAACATTTGAATATGCAAATTAAAAAAACATGGCTCCTTTTATTTCTTGGTGCAACCTTTTATTGCTCCAATCTGTGTGAATTCTAGACTCCACTTGTGGAATCTTCTAGGCATCTCTAAATTGACCTCTTCATCAATTTAACCTACATAATATTTCTCTCCATGGCATGGATAATAGGGAGCTTTGCATTTTCTTTCATTCCTGCCTCCCTCACTCCTTTAGCCACACCCTTCATCCTCTCTCCCCGATGTTCTCTTCTTGTCTTCTTTTAATGATGTTATGCAGGGTCTCTTTAACTTCATGTGTCTATTCGTTAGTCTCTTACATTTCTTTTAGAGTTAATATTTTTCTCTTTTAACTTCTATCTCTTCAAATACTCTCCATAACATTTCTTTATGATAAATTTGAATTGCATCTATGATAAATTACTTATTTCTTATTAATAAGTAATTATCTAAAACCAATTGACTTCAATACATCAAAGTTGAAGGGGTGGATCAAAGTATTGCTCAAATCTGACCCAAACGATCATGAAATCAAAATCAAGTAAAAAGCGAAAATGAAAACAAAATATTCAAATCAATTTTTTTTGTTGATGTTGATCACCTATTGATCTGAGATGCTTCTGCATTAGAAATATCAAGTGAGAAATTTTTTTAGCATGGGCTCACAAAGATGGAGCTAGGTGATAGAATCACCCATCGAGATTGCAAACATGCTCCAGTGCACTCCATCACTGATAGCCTAACCTCCACCAAAACTTCATCCTCTTTTTCTCTCCATGCCATCTTCTGGAATGCTTTCACTACAACTCACTCTTGCAATGCAACCTTCCTGCTACAATTGTACTTCAATCCTTACAAATATTCGACTTCGTTTGCTGTAATTTTTCATTACCACTTTCCTTTGTGCCTTCCGCTATCAACCATTCAGGATGCCACTCACCTGAAATGATATTTTTGAGCTTCTCTTGTGCTTCCAACTTTGCATTTTCCAGCCCTCAACCATTTGGGACTCTACTCACCTGCAACGATACTTTTGGAATTCTTAATCATGCTTCCAATAACCATAGGTTTTGTCACAAGATGCCTCATGTTCGTCGATTTTCTTGTGCCCCCGAAACCTAGACTCACTTCCCTCTCCACCTGTAGGTCCTAGTACAAACCACCTCTCTCTCGGCACTATATCTGCATGCTTAGAACCTTTGACTTTGATACCACTTGATGAAGAAGAAAAACACAACTCTTCATTTTCATCCAATTAATGCATAACTTGGACTATAAAAGACTTCAAAATAAAAAAAATCCTAATTCAATAGTGTCTGTTTGAATCAATACACAATCACACAACCATTTACTCAAATTGAAAACAAATTCAAACACAGTTATTCAGTTCAGATTTCATACATCATACATGGGAAAATCACCAAGCAATTCCAAGATCCTCTATATTCCTCTGCCTTCGCATAGCTTCAGAATCTTACAAACACAAATTCCATCCTTGTTGTAGAATGCCCTGTTTCTCAGACAATGTGGCTATTTACTATCCAATCTACATTTTGAGAAAGCTTAATCATACACCACCTCTTTCCAGTCTAAAGTGTGGTATTTCTTCTCTTGATACTTCCTTTGTATTCTCCTAGCATCTCTATTTCTCAGCTTCCTTCTCCTTGCTATTTTATCACGAACTATCCAACCTTTCTCTCACTTAGAACAACTTCCATTTTCAAGGATATTTAATGCATATCTGACTTAATTCAAATAACATATAAAGAAATTCCTACAACTTGCACATAAATGTTTACTTCTTCTCTCATTGGCGCAATTTCCTTCATACCCACACTTGGCATACATATCTTCATCCATTTTGACTTCTCTTACTTCCCTTCATAATTCTTCTGTAATGGTTGAACCCTTGTATTGATTGGACTCTTCTTAGGAAAACACCCTCCTTTTATCTACTATCGACCTTCATAAAGTTTCATTGCATCTTAAATTGGTAATGTTTTCCTCCAACTCCCACAACCTCTTTCCTCCCACATCATCAGACTCTCTACAATTTTCAATCTTTACTTCCTTCTAGCTACGCCTCTTCAGTTCCCTTTCAAGCAATCTTCTCTTAACATTACACTCCCAATTCTAATATTTGTGCGGTCTTTATCTTTACCAATGCCTTCATCTATCTCATGTCACATTTCTCCACTCTTGATTGGTTCTCTTATTTCCGGTTGACATTTGAATATGCAAATTACAAAAACATGCCTCCTTTTATTTCCTAGCATAACCTTTTATTGCTCCAATCTGTGTGAATTCTGGACTCCACTTATGGAATCTGCCAGGGATCTCTAAATTGACCTCTCCATCAATTTAACCTACATAATCTTTCTCTCCATGGAATAGTTAATAGGGAGCTTTGCATTTTCTTTCATTCCAACCTCGCTCACTCCTTCAGCCGTTCCCTCTGTTGTCTCTCCCTAGTGTTCTTTTCTTGTCTTCTTTTAATGATGTTATGCACGGTCTCTTTTATCTTCCTGTGTATATTCACTAGTCTCTTTCATTTCTTTTATAGTTTATCTTTTTGTCTTTTAACTTTTGTCTCTTCAAATACTCTCCACAACATTTCTTTCCAAATAAAGTGTGGATCTCATCCAGGATAAATTGCTTATTTCTTATTAATAAGTAATTATCTAAAACCAATTGACTTCAATACACCAAAGTTGAAGGGGTGGATCAAAGTATTGCTCAAATTTGATCTAAACAATCATGAAATTAGAATCAAGCCAAAAAAATAAAACAAGAGTATTTTTAATTGATTCTCCTATTTTATAGATATTTTGAGAGTACTTGCAATTATTTTTCCTATTTTATAAATATTTTAGGGATACTTACAATTGTTTCCTTTTCTCATGCTCATGTTTTCTAAATTCATTGTTTCTAATGCTTCAAATCAAGATAACAATTAGTTTTAATGAACACAATAACTTGTATATTACTTCTATATCAGTTTGATTTTAAAATATTGGTCCCACCATATGTGACACCCCTCTATTTTGTTATGTTTTTCTTGATAGCTCAGATACTTTGTTGGACCTTATTTTATGTTATGGTTGTTCTATCATTGACAGTGGAGTGATGATAAACTATATGGATGTGATGATATATTATATGCATGGTGATTATGTTTAATATGCTTTATGTGTACATGGATGCTTAGTTGTGATGACATTACTATATATGCTTATGGTAGTTTAATTGAAATATTATATCATCAGTTGATGTGACATTGTATTGGTGAATATAATGGTATTACATCACTCACTTGCGAGTGACTTGTGATTTTCATGATTCTCTCTTAACAGTGTGCATGAATTATTATATGTATAATGTATGAGTTTTGCTTGTGTTGTAGGTTTGAGTTGTGTGTCCACTACTCAACAGTAATGATTGGGAGATAGTAATAGGCTACCTAGTCAAACTATTACCTTAGCATAGTGTGTCATCAGTCTGTATGTTGGTCATGTTCCTTGTCCATGTTCTTGGTATTTTATTATTGTGCAAGTTTAATTTTGAGGATTAAAATGTGTGTTTTGATTAAGTATTTAATTATATGGAGATTTTATTATAAATTAATTAATTTAATTAAGTTATATTATAAAGTAATTTTAATTTTATTAAATTAATTGGGAATTTAAATAAATGATTTATTTAATTGTAAATTGGATTAAATGAATTGTTTTTAATTTTAAATGCATGTTGGAAAAAGATTTCAAAAATATCTTGGTTTGTTAAAGAAAAGATATTTGTTATGTGAACTAGAAGTTAAAAGGATTTGTTTTCTTACTATCTTAAAATTGATTTATAGAGAGATTGATTGAAATGGGAAAAGAAGAGGAAGTTGTTTTCACGGGAAAAAGAAGAATAGAGGTTTTTGGAAAAAAAAGGATTAGTTTTGTGGTTTGAAGAAATTGTAGATCTTAGAAGCTTTCTGATAATTTAGAATCTAGTTGTTATATTCTTGGCTGTGGATTATTTTTGTTCTCCGGGAAGTGGCTATTTTTTTGGAGGAAACTTTGGCAACATTGGAAAATTGAAGTTTACAAAGAAGCTCAGCATCAGTCCTCGAGGAAACAATTCTTCTAGAACATGTTCCTTAATTTTTTTTGTGAATTTTGTTTTGAAAGAGTGATTTAATTATTGTAATACAAATTGGAAAAGATTAGAAGAGGTTTTCATTATTGTAAAAGATTTTGTTTTTTTTAAATATTGTTGTGAAAATTGAACCTCTATAGAAAGCAATTTAGATCCTTTGAAATTGATCATTTGAAATAGATTGAAACAAAAGGAAATTATATATCTCTGTAGAAAATCATCATTTTTTTTGGCTTCCCAATTCTTTTTAATTGTCTAAGAAAAAAGAAATCTCTGAGCTTTCTTGTAGAAAATTTCTTCTGTGAAAATTTATTATTGCCCAACTTGAACCATTGCTTGGATTACTTTATATATACACATATATATATATATAAATATATATGTACATATACATATACATATACATATACATATACATACATGCATACACACATGCACACACACACACACACACACACACACACACATATGGGTATGTGCAAGATCATCAATGGAAAAAGAGGCCCTTAAGTGGCAAAAATTTAGAAAAATAGGATTCACGTGGCAGTGTAAAGAATTTGAATAAGTTATCTATGTTATCTCAAAAATATGTAAGAATAAAATCTATAGCAAATTTAATGTAGTTTCTAAACTACTAGGTTTTTCTATTAAAAGAAGAATAACTGGTGAGAAAATTTGAAATTTCAATCTTGTTAGTACTTAAATTTGAGGGAAAAATAAGTAGGTGTTTGTTTGACCACCCTAACCACAATAAAATGATAATATTTTTTATAATATTTTTAGATATAACTAGAGGACTCATGTGTTTGATGTGATGCATTTTTTTGTAATTTTTTTCCAAATAAATAATTAATTATGATTTTTTATTACAATTTTTAAAAAATTATAAAAAGCTTCGTATGTCGACCACCTTAACTTCGTCAAAACTTTATGAAATTAATTTTTTCTTTTTTTAATCTTATAGTATGCAAAGCATAGAATGTGATGCATCTTTTGGATTAAAAAATGTGACACTGTTTGAAAGCTATAAATGTTTTTCAACCAGCCTATCAATCAGGACTTTAGTCATAATTCAAATAGAAAATGAATAATAATTACTTATTAAATTCAAACTAAGGCATAATTTATATTGGTGAAAGTTGATAATCTCCTTTAAAAACCATTTTTCGTTTCATCAATTTTGGGTTAAAAAAATTCATCAGCCACATACCCAGCATATTGCCACTTTTTGGCCCACCATGATCCTGCACATGCCCATATATATATAAATATTTGATTTTATTTAAAACACCGTGATTTTCTTGAAGGAAATTTTTAAATAAGAATGAAATTGAAAATCATCATACGGTGAATTTGTGTGAATTAATGTTTAAACATTGGCAAAGCTTTTTGGAAGGGGAAGCATTGGCTATCCCCAACGCTGACTCCCATTAGAGGGAGGGCCGATGCTATGAGGTAGCTGACACTGCTCCTACCATGCCTACGCCTCCCCTGTAAGGGGTTGTCTATACAAAATGTGGCAGCTATATTCATACAGTTCGCAGGTTACAAATTGTGCCCTCTGTGAATTCTATTACTTTGTAATTTGGTAATTAATATTTATTATATTTATAATATATATATTATATGTAATATATATATATATATATTATTTGTAATATTCTACCATTTATGACCAATAGAAATAATTTTGTGAGGAAATGAATTTGTGGAATTAAATAAATGAGGTTCTTTTAATATACAATTGATTTAATAAGTAAATAATATATTTATATGTATATATATAATTACATTTAATTATATATATACATATTAAATATATTTATTTAATGTTTGAATTATATAATAAATATTTGCAAGCACGATTAATTAAATTGAAATGATTGATTATTTTATTGATGAAATTGAGTTAATCTTATGAGTAGTTGTGAACTGAAAGTAATCATTTAGTTTAAATTCATTGTTGACATATAAAGAGGAATTATTTTTAAGTGGTTTATTTTAGATATGCAATATTGATTGTTTTGGATTTGAGAAATTTGAATAGTAGTGCTTTTAATTACCTGATATTGTTTATTTTAATTTTTAGTGTTTATGTAATTGGGCACAGTGGGGAATATTTTTTGTAGAGGAAATATAAGTCTTCTAGATTATAATTGTGATAGGGTTGATATTTCTGTTAGTCACCTTGAGATTTCCCTTGGGTAGTGCATGTAGTTGGATTCAGTATTGGACATCCATAGGGATGTGTTATCTTGTGTTGTGTTATTATCAGTTTGTGCACTGTCTACCCTTGGGTGTAGAATGAGTTATTGTCTTGTCTATAGGGGAGTGGCTTTCAATGAGGGTTGGGACACAAAGTGGTCCTAGGATAACTCATGTGGAAGTTAGTGTAATCAGTGGAAATTAAATAACCTACTTTAGGGGAATGGGTAGTTAACATATTTAACTTGATAATTAACCTTGCTCATTGGCTCAAGGGCTTGTGTTAGACTTGGGATGAGTCGGGAAGGCCTGGAATGGCAAGATTGTTATCTTGTATTCTTGAAAGATAATTGATTCCGTACTGGTGTGCATGTGGGGCTAGAGTTCGTAAGAGGTTACCAGGATAACCCAAGATGGGGGCCAGGACCTAGGAAGATCTCCTTAGGATAACCAATGCAACCTTTGTGATGGCAATCCTCCTATGACAACAATCGTTTGTTTTGTATAGTGGTTGTTCTTGATTCTATGATTCTGGAAGCAATGTAACCCTATGTTTGTATTTACTAGAATAGTGTGGTTTTGTACTTTTCCTGCGTTTTGGGGTAGTTGGTTGTATTGGTTACTTGTTACTATCTCCTAGCATGGGGGTTGGGCCTAGGGGTACCATATGGCTAGGTGGCCTACACATTACACTGTTGAGTTTCTCTTCTTGTTTGTGATGGTGAAGTTTTCTTGTTTGAGGAGCTCGTGTGGTTCTATGGATTCGTACTTCTCTCTCATTGTAACTATGGACACTATGTAATTGTTATCTGCATTTGTATCAAGGAGAACCCTTGTGATGTAATTGTAACATTATATATGATTTATTTATTGTTGGATTAAATGGTATATATATGGTGTTGTATCTATGGAAATATGCTCATTACATTTCTATGTGTTACTTGTTTTGCAATGGATTACTGCTTTGTTGTATGTTGTTATCATGAGTTAATTCCATTTACTATGTTTTAGAATAATTTTGTAAGTTTGGAATTTCACGTGTAGACATGTTATGTGGCCTAGAGGATGTATGTATTAGAGTAGTTTACTTTACTCGTCATTGTTACTCTTTTTAAGAAAAAAATAGTTGTGCTTCCATAGTGTTGCATCGTCCTCTAGGTTGCGGAATGGGGTTTTACACCATATTTAGGTGGAGCTAAACGTAATTGCATCTAAAGTGGCAATGGTCATGTCAATAAGTGTAATAAATACATATTTCTAGGTTATAGATGAATTGGGTTTGATAGTTTTTCAAACTATTTTTTAATTAAGTCTTGGATGATACATGAATCTATGTAGAATGAGAAAATATCAAGTTTTGGCCTATTTTAATTTATAATTTTTTGTCTTTCATATATGTTATTTTATCCATAATTTTTAATATATTTTTTGTACAATTATCTTTTTAAATTCCTAATTTTAAAGGATTTCTTAGACTAACTACAACTATATACCTATTTTGACCTATTTTGAGAGTACTTCCTTGACCACATCCCTTTCTCATTCCCCCAAGTTACAATAATTGAAAACAAGATAACAAGTATATTGGAGCAAGATGTACTAGCAATAAGACTCTAGAAAGATTTACTTATATTCAATAATATTTTTTAATAAATGAGATATAATGCAATTTTTTTTGTCTTTTATTATTATATAAATTCATCTTAAGATGACACTTTCATTTTTCCATCATGGGATATTTGTCAATAATGAAAAACTATTGTAAAGCTGGGCACTTGAAGAAGCGTCTAGAGTGGGAAATAAAGGAATTGGGCAAGGGTAAATAAAAGGCTTCATGAGTAAAAAAAAAGGAATCGATAGGGAAGGTCCACCTAAATGGATGTTAAATTATCAATTTCATCCAAAGAAAAAGAAAGAAAAGAGTTTCAAACTACTACTTAACACAACATCTTATATTTCCAATAAATTATTTCTAGTGTTTTCATATGTTTTTTCCAAATTGAAGATTATGGCTATAATGATCCAAAGGAAAAGGCTTGATGGGGGTAGTGATGGGCCTTATAATTTCCATCTTTAATTAAGTTGATTTCCAATTTTTGGTCATATTTCTAGACATTTCCAATATTTCTAAAACTCTATGTTTAATTCATGAAGCACTAGACTTAATTACTGATAACTTGATCTGCATATGTATATGATTATTTCTAAATTATGATGATATTCTATGAATTTTTTTGTTAATTATAATGTATACATATTTTATGGAAGAATCTATTTTTTCATGCATTAAGAAGGAAGTAAGAGTCCATATTTAATGGAATTTCATTGGCTTGTAGCCACAAGAATTGATACCAAGGATTTCTAATGGAATCTCATTTTTGATAAATATGTATCCAGAGAAAGTGGAGCATTCAAGATTAAAATTTTGTTTCCAAGTGACAAATTTTTCTATAAATATTGAGGACTCTTTGATTTATAGCATGATAATACCACTTGTTTATCCATGCCTATAGGATTAGTTTTGCCACCATAGTAAGAAGAATCACAGTAGGAATTTATTTCTCAATTCTCATTTCATGTCTTCTTGATAGAATAATCATCTTCCTACTTTGCACAAATGAGTTAATCTTTGTAATTATGAGTTTTAAGTTGTTTACAAAAAATAGAATTAGTTAATCTATATATTGCAAGATCTACAGATGGAATGTTATAGTGATTTTACAACATTTATATCTTTCTCTTTTGAATAGTAATAGAAAAACTATTCTCATACATAATTGAGTTGATTGTGAATGAGAGATTAAGTGATTGGTAGTATGGTAATTTAAGAGAGTGAAACTACCCCAGACAAGGGGGACCACTTGAGGTATGTTGCAACTCTATTATAAATATTTAGTAATTAGTTCTTTGGTATTCTACATTAAAATTTTAATAAGTTTCTTAAATAGTTAATAATTATCACTTGTAGAAATTATTGATCAGTACCACCCATAGAACCTACAACTAAATTTATAGATAAACCTGTAGCTATATCCTGTAAGTCAACTATAACATTTTTTTGAGTTATTCCTTTAATATGAATTTATTTTTCAATAAACTGTTATACTCAGCTTGCTAAGAAACTACCAAAAAATCTTCCTTCGTACATATAGTACTAGTATCATCTCAAGAAACACATCCCTAGTTTGACAATTCAAAGTAACCTCTTATGAATGATAGTTTCTTGATAAGGAATGATTTAATCTATCAAGTAAAAGTGCATGACATAGTTTCTACATATTATTAGTTGATAAGGGAAGACACATAGGTAGGAATATGGGGTCAATAGCAACTAGAATCAAAATTGTTGATATAGAAACTTTAGTTTCACCGGGACTATATGTTCACATGTTATGAAAAATGTGTCTCATCATTGATATTTTAAATATTTGTATTTAACTATTTAATTGCATTTCATTGTCACATGTATTTGTAATTTTACAATTTTTAATTATCATGTAGTTCCCATGAAATTTTCCAAATGAAATCTTGAAAAAATTTAAGGTGTAAGAGATGGATTATAAAAAATATGAAAAAGGAGAGTTAAAAGTGGGCTTGGAGAAGATTAAAAAAATCTTTTGTTTGCATGTGTACACTAGAAAATTGTTAGATAAGATCATGAGTGAAGTATTTTTATTTTAAAGAGAATATTTATATTTTTTCCTTCTTCATTTGGGTGTTGGGGTTTGCATGGAGGTCCGGGTGTTAATTTTAGCCTATCATTTTCTCTCATGGTTTTAGAAACCATTGATGATGTTTATTTTTTAATCTAGCCTATATGTGTTGGTACATAGTTTGGACATGTAGGATTGTACAATTTTATAGAAGGTTATGTTGCTAGAATTTCTCTAGGTTTGTATTATTTTTCTCCTATGAAGGCTTGAGCCTATTTAATTGAATTTGATACTATGAATACAATGATTCACATTTTGGAAGCTACCTATTTTCAATTGAAAAGGTTTTAATAAGATAAATATTTTCAATCTTTTCTTTCCAATTATTTACAATTGTAAATTTTAACTATAATGATAACAAAAGCCTTGATAAAAGATAAAATAAATTATTTAAAAATAGACAAAATTCTTCATATAGATCCTAAAAAAAAATTTAGAAATAGTCATTGATAGTGGGAACATGGGGGTATGTGCATGATCATCATGGAAAAAACAAGCCCTTAAGTGGCAAAAATTTTAGAAAAATTAGAGTTAAGCAACTTGACGTAAAAAGTTGAATAAGTTGTTTATATTATTTCAAAAATATATAAGAATAGAATCTGTAGAAAATTGAATGTAGTTTCTAAACTACTAGGTTTGTTTAAAAAAATAGAATCTATTTGGTGAAAATTTGAGAATTTCAATGCGATGGTACTAAATTTTAGGGAAAAAAATAGAAATTTTGTTTGACCACCTAACCACAGCAAAATTGATAATATTTTTTATAAGATTTTAGATATAAGTAGAGGACTCATGTGTGGATGTGATGCATATTTTTTTGTAATTTTTTTCTAAGTACATAATTAATTATGAATTTTTTATTACAACTTTTAAAAAATATAAAAACTTGTATGTCTGACCACCTTAACTTGATTAAAACTTCATATTCAATTTTTCTTTTTAATCCTATAGTAATACAAATTATAAAATTTGTGACACATGTTTGGATTGAAAAATGTCATCTGGATTTTGAAAACTATAGATAAACTTTCAATCAATAGCCTATCATCGAAATTTAACCAATTTGAATAGAAAATGAATAATAATTGCTTAATAAGTAGGAGGTATTTTTCCACCAAACATGGAAAAATACCTCTACACTATCAATGATGAGCTAAAGGGGCTCTATTATGAATGGTTCATAAGGCACAACACTTGCTGAAGGTTTTGCAAATGGAGTAACAACTCAAGCGAGCTTAACCTTGGAGAAAACTCCCTGGTTAAGCGCGCTTGAGCTGGAGCAGTACTGGGATGGGTGACCTCCCGGGACGGACCAGTGCTTCACCTCTGTGAGCATCACCTAGATGCAATGAGTGCTAAGTGGACCATTAGATATCATGAGAGATGGGTTCTTGTTGAACCAATACTCATGAAACATGGGTCAATGAGTTTGACTCGAAACTTCATGGATTTGAGATCACGATACTTAATATCATAATAATTACTTATTAAATTCAAAGTAAGAAACATGGCATATAAGTGGAAAGCTAAAATCTCTTTTAAAAACCCTTTTTGTTTCATCAATTTTGGGTAAAAAAATAGTCATTAGCCTCATACCCATCATATTGCCACTTTTTGGCCCATCATGATCCTGCACATATCCATGGAATTTGTACAAAGTAGTCATTGATGTATTTTATTTTAAATTTTACTTTTTCTTTTACTCTAGCAAAGTGCCAGACATAAATTGAGGATGGGCATTTTCCCATGTAACAATTGTAAATCTGACATGAGTGAATGAAACAAAAAAAATTGGTAGTGAATGTGACATTGAAAAATAATGAGATGTTTTCTTATTGCTTATGAAAATTTTCAAACATAATTGTCATCTAAAATAGTTGTCAACTTCCTTGTCATTTGAAAATTTCCATATTAGTATTTACGTAAGCAATACATTTGGATGGATGGTTGCTGATGATTGAGAGAAATGAAGAATATATATAGGGGAGAGGGGCCCATAGTAGTGTGGGTCAACTTTTTAGGTTCACGTGGACCTAAAAATAAAAAAAATTGTTTTCCATGTCACCTCGCCACTTGTGTATTGGCCCATATATTTCTTTTAAAAAATTGATTATCTCGCCACTTGCCAAGCATAGTTTCTGCTTATGTGTCCAAAACTAGCCATTTTTTCCCTTCACCTGAAAGTGGATCCCATTGACCTCCTTAATTAGCAATCACTTCTATGTATAGTAGATTGGACGATTGTGTGTAGACGATAGCCTCGCCACCCTCCACCAACACTTCATTGCATTAAACACTCGTCGCCTCCTTCGTTTGCTCCACTGACCAACATACCTTATGTGTCACTTCGTATTTACTTCATCTATTAGGTATGTTAATCAGAGATCAAGGTTCATTCAATACTACACATTCTCACATATCCCACTCACTATCATTCTTTTTGTTCGCAAACATTCTCGATTGTTCATTTTGTTTCTCACCAAAACTGGTTCGACTCTCCACACTTCATCGTTCGGATCTTCACACTTCCTTGTTTAGCTCTGCACTCTCAACACCTCCTATTCTTATTCAAGTGAGGTTTCTAACCTCACTCAGCCTTTACTACTCTCAGTGATTACAACGTTATTCTACCATGCACTTTATTTCTAAAAAAAAATTATTTGGGAAATTTTTTATTTCAATCCCATGCATAGGATGAAATGTGGGGATGGTTTTAGTGGTTTTCTTTTCCTCTAAACTCGTCTATGCACTCATAGTAATCCCTTCTTCATTGTACGATGTTTAGTTTGTATTGTGCTTTTCATATTTGCTTCCTTAAATGAAATATGAAATGGGTTTGACTGGTTTAAAATGGTTTTCCATTACTATTAGAATTGTTCGAAGATATATGGAAAGGGTTTGACTGGTTTTCAACCATGAACTTTTTTCATTTGTTCATCATTGCACAAACTTTAAATCTACATTTTGCTTTTTACATTTGTTTGTTATTCCAAAATACAAAAATGGATACAATATATTTGGCTGTTAGTATGAGATGTTCATACGGTTATAATGTTTATCATTTTGAGGGTTTCTACCATGCACTTGCATTCGTGTCTTCCTCACTACACATACTTTAACTCCATAATTTGCTTATAATATTCTCATGTTATTCTGAAATTTGAAAATACTATGCTTGGTTTTCATTTCGAAGATATTTTGGCATTTCTATGTATTATTTTTTTCTTCCATGCACAATAGTAATGTTTGTGAAATAAATTATTCTTTTCATTGTTACTACCAAGCATGGAAATTGTTTTAGTCTTTCCAAATTAGAGCGTTCTTTCTTTCACAATACACAAACTTTAACTTTGCAATTTCCCTTTAACATTGGTTTGTTATTCCCAAATATCAAAATTGATACAATATAGTTGCTTCTCACTAGGGAAATATTCATACAGTTTTAATGTATATCATTTTGATGGTTTCTGCCATGCACTTGCATTCATGTTTAACTCTACAATTTTCTTATAATATTCTCATGTTATTCTGATATATGAAAATGGTATGACTATTTTCATTTTGAAGATATTTTGGCATGTTTATGTATTATTGTGTTCTTACATGCACAATAGTAATGTTTGTGAAATAAATTATTCATTTCATTCATACTACCAAACATGGAAAGGGTTACACTTGTTCAAAATTACAAGGTTCTAACTTTCACAATGCACAAAATTTAACTCTGCAATTTCCCTTTAACATTTATTTTTTTTCCCAAATATCAAAATGGATACAATATATTTGCTTCTCACTAGGAAACATTCATACTGTTTTAATGTATATCATTTTGTTGGTTTATGCCATTCACTTGCATTCATTTTTAACTCTGCAATTTCCTTATAATATTCTCATGTTATTCCAATATATGAAAATTGTATGATTGGATTTCATTTCAAATATATTCTAGCATGTATATGTATTATTATGTTCTTCCATGTACAATAGTAATGTTTGTGAAATGCCTTTCTCATTTCATACTTACTACCTACCAAACAATGGAAAGGGTTTCACTTGTTCAAAAGTATATGGTTCTTTTCCATGCACTTGTATTCCTCTCTTTCACAATGCACACTCTTTAACTATGCAATTTTCCTTCAATATTTCTTTGTTATTCCCAAATATGAAAATGGATTCCCTTTTTTTCATCCTGATGTTAATATGCCATGCAAATATATTATTCTATTCTTATATATGTATCTCTCTTTCCATACATATATATACATATTGTGCATGGAATAACAAAATAATACATAAACATTGCAAGAACTTTAATTGTGCAAATTGCCTTTGTGAATTTTTTCTTATTCCCAAATATGAAAATGGGATTGCTTGTTTTGATTTTTGAATCTTTTATGATATCTATATAGATATATATCTATACAAATATAGATATATAACTATATATATATATAGTTATATATCTATATGTATATATATATATATATACACACACACACACACACACAAAAACTAGCCCACCATGTCACCCTACCACTTGTGCATCGAACCATATTGGTTTTTTGAAAAAATCGATCACCATGGCACCTATCAAGCACCATTTCATATTTAGCCCACCATGTCACCCTACCACTTGTGCATGTGCCCATATATATATATGTATATGTAATTATATGTGTGTGTGTGTGTGTGTGTGTGTGTGTGTGTGTGTAATTATATATATACACATATATATACATATAATGACAAGAGGAGTGAGTTTGATGCTAAGAGGCTTCATGAAACCATTGATGTGATTAAGGAGGAAGGGGCCAAGAGTGCAGAATGTTTCATGAAGCCTCTCTACATCAAGCTCATGTCTATTGCCATGTCATCTTTTGTCATGTCTAGTTCACAATTATAGGATTATCTGCAATGCACTTGTATTTGCTTCTTTGACAATGCATAAACTTTCACTATGTAAATTGCCTTTGCTATTTTTTTGGTATATACAAATATCAAATTGAGTTAAGTTTTTTTTTATTCAAAGATATTCTTCCATGCAATTAAAGACTCCATACCAAACCAACATTGAACATATAAAGAGATTTACAAATTCAAAAATTCATATCTCCATCTTTTCCAATTTCCATTTACCATGACTCACATCCAATTGTATTTGTCTGTGTTTTCGTGCACAACAATTCTGTTTGTCAAATGCTTTCTTTGTTTGATTCTTACTACCAACCATGGAAATGAAAACAACTTAACTCACTATCATATTACGGTATAAAAAAAAAAATTAAAGGCATATTGTAGAGTTAAAGATTGTCCATAACAACAAACACACACAAACATATATGTTTGTTGTTATGGACAATCTTTAACTTTGTAATATGCCTTTAATATATATGCCTTATCCTCTTTTTCCACATGCAGCCACCATAAACAATGTGTTAATTTCTTGAGAAGCAAACAAGGATTGCATGCCATGAATACATACAATCTATGCAATTGAATACATCCAAACAAGTTTTCAAATTTGAAAAATGACACAAATTAAAGACTCCATAACAAACCACCATTATAGATTTACAAATTAAATGGAGAATTTCTCAATCTATTCCAATTTCCATTTACTAGAACCTCACTTCCATATTCATATGTACATGGAAGAAAATATTGGTGGTGATGTAATACAATTGGTGATATTATAGGGGAGTGTGGGTTATACTAATTTTATATTTTGGTTGCATGTTTTAATGCTACAAGGCATTAACAAGCAATATGGCTTGTATGTTTGTAGTAATAGATGTTCCTTGAATATTCTATCACATGTAAGACTATGAATAAATATTTGTTTTTGGGATAAATATAAACCAATTATAATACAATTTTGTTGGTATAGTGATTTGAGTACCCTTGTTTACTTTCTTGGTGAAAATTGTTTTACAATTGCATATTAAGGGGGTCCCATAGACCCTATGTTTGGAGGTCCACATGATACTATTTACAATTGCTTACATGAATTATTTTGGTTACCAAGACTATAGAATTGGTAGAATTGATGAGGCAATATGAAATGTATATATGTATGTATACATACATACATACATACATACATACATACATACATACATACATATATATATGTATGTATGTATGTATGTATGTATGTATGTATGTATGTGATGTAGGAGCATCCAGTGGTGTAAGAGCAATCTTGCATCACCCAAAAATAGTTAAATTTCAAGTTTCTCAGTTTTCAGATGTTTTGACATTTTTTGATACCCTTTTTGTCATAATGAAATTCCCAATTTATGGTTTTTATATTCTATTCATGGGTTGAAAGATATTGCAGTTTTAGTTTCCCAGATTTGCACCTGAAAATCTTCTGAGTTGGATTTGAGGCACTTAGAGCTTCTAGAATGGCCCCAAAACTTGCCAAAATTGGCATAGCTAATTTTGAGCACATTCTTGACTTCGATACCTTTCCAACAGTTCAAATGGTTCATGAATCAGAGCCCTGGATCAAAAGTTATGGCCCCGAGAAGTTGGCGCACTTTCTAGAAGATACAATTGCAAATGCTCTTTTAAAATTTGAACTTCATGTTGTAAATTTTTGGCACCAAACCGCCTAAACTCAAATTTGAATATTGTTTTGGCTCCAAACTAATGAGGAGCTCTATTTATGGGCGGTTTCTAATTTTGGGTAACTTTTTGGGGACACGCTCGCATATTGTAAAAGGGTTATTCTGTAGCTTTATGTAGCTTGCATGTGTTGTATAACTTGGGGATTTGAGATCCTCTGCATGTAAGAAGCTCCATTTTCTGAATAATAAAATTATTCTCTTATTTGTGGGTTATTTTCTGTGTCTCGGGCAACACCCTCATTAGTATGTTTATATGTATATGTGTATGTATGCATAATTGTACATATATATATATGTATGTCTATATATCATAAAGATTATGGTATATTTGGCTAAAACCTTGTCATTTTTTGTCTTGTCCACTCTACTTCATCGACGTGCAAAGAACTACACGTTCATCCCACCCCATTGTTCCTTTGAAGCTTCATTGATGGTGAGTTGAAATTGAAAGGTATATAATTTTCTAATATGCTTTTTGTATTAAGCTAAGCATTGCCTACATTTGAGAAATATTCTTTGTGTAATCTTCTTGATGTATTCATTGACCCCTCCTTTCATTTGTTCTTGTAGAAAACAAGATAAAGGTGAGTGCAACAAGACACAACATCGGGAAAATCCATAATATACAAGAGAGGTTTCTAACCTCACTAAGGCTCTACCACTTTCTCTTGCTAGAAAATATTTTTTTTTCTTTCTTATTTTGATCATATTCTTCTCATACATTTCTTAATTAGAAGGAATTTTATGGTTTTCTTGGTGCATGTAAAATGTGCTTGATGAAGTGTATGGCATGTAGGGTGTTTATGAACACTTAAATTTTTTGTGTTCTTAAACACCTTTATTTTTTCAAGGAAAATAATGCTTATTTCTAGCATCACTCTATCTTTAATGGGTTACTATTTGTTATGTTTCTTTCCTCTCATGGTTATCCAAAATATTTCATCATTGAATTACCCACCATGTGACTGTGCCACCTATGCTTTTAATATGTATATGCACATATAATTGTAGATGCATATATGTACATACATTTATTGATCCAGGTGGATCTTCAGGACCTGAAATTGAAGTGTTCCAGTTTCTCTCAGAAGCAGTGCCATCGCGTAGAGCACAGAATTTTGAATCCGGTGCAACTTGAACGGGCAAAAAAGGAGTTTGTTTACTCAAGTTACGCACAGTCAAAGTTGGGTCAACCTTTGGCCCAGGGGGCCGTCAGGAGGTGAAAAGTTGATGGACTCAGAATCGGCCGAAAGTGGTGTTAGTTTGGAGGGCTCATCGACATGATCACAACAAAGTTTGTTTCGTCGAATTTCGAGTCCGTATGTCCGAGATATCACCAGTCAAAGTTTGGTCAAAGGTCAGTGAACTCTGCGTTCAGGGACGAGAAAAAGGTGGAAAAATTAATTGTCACCAAATTGGTCAAGGTTGGCGTCATCGCGAAGGTCTCATCGTCACGATTCCAACGACGTTTATTTTGTCAAAAACGGAGCACGTACGCGAGAGTTATAGCCAGTCAAAGTTGCAGTTGACCTAGGTGCCATGAGGTACGGTTGCTGACGTCAGCATGACGTCATCCTGCTGACTTGGCAAACTCGTCATCGTACGGATGATAATGTGGACCTATGTGGTCGTGACACGTGGCAGCCGTACAGGTGACGTGGCAATAGATGACGTCAGCACATTCAGCGAATGAAGTCTTGACACGTGTCCTGCTGACGTGGCAGCCAATTGGATGCTGACTGGGCAACTGAGTCAATGGGTGACATGGCAGCTGACTGTGTTCTTCAGGCGAATCCTTAGTTGACACGTGGCAGCAAGCTGGCAAATTGATTGGACGTGACGTGGACGTTGACTCAGGGTCGTCGACGAATCGTTAAGCTACACGTGGCCTCCTTTCCCTACTCACCGGCACAGAGTAGTCTGTTCGTTTGGAAAAGAAAAAGTAGTTCGGGGGGTTTTGAACCCCGAACCTCCCATTCTCCGCTTAGCCCGCCGACCAACTCACCTAAGACTTCGGTCTTAACTTTGTCTGTGCGTTGGTTGCTTTTGTTAAGTGTTCGGTTTGAAATGGCTTTTAAAAATAGGCATCGGTGGGATTTGAACCCGCACCGGCCGGGTGCTAAAAGATTTATTCACCATTGGGCTGCGGATTGCCCTTGAAAGTTGGTAGGCACGGGTTTTATATGGCTTATTGTTGAGCCCGAATCCACAATAAGACTTTTTAATGGTTATTTGTCAACAAATTAACCAAACCTCCCAAACTAATAGCCGAGAATCATTTAAACAAAGGGTCCCGAATTAATTTAAAAGGTTAAGGGATTATTGTTTTTGATTTATAGGAGATATGGAGATTTTTTATTAAGATTTTTATGTAAATGGAGGAATAAGGGAGATTTTTGGAGATTTTATGGTTTCTACCATATCGGGAAAACTCCAAGTATAAAAGGAGAAAGGCTTGGAGTATTTTTGATCACTCATTAGTTGATCACTCATCCATCAGTTGATGAAGCATCCATTAGTTGATCATTCTTCTTTTGTTTTCCCTTTCTCTTAGTCTTTGTGAGGCTTTTTTTGAGAGAAATTCTTAGAGGGAATTAGGAGAATGTTTGGGATGTATTGATGTTCTGAGTATTGTAATAGTCTTGTATTAGTCAAAGTTATTTTCCTTACTCTTTGTCATCTTCCAAGGGGTGTGAGTGAGAGAATTTTTGGATAACTTTGTGAAAGTCTACAAGACATTGTAAGCAGTGAGGCTCGTGGAGATTGTACTGCATTCCAGAACATATCAATAGAGTGGTCACTCGTTTGAGCTCGACCCGGAGACGTAGTCCACTTGGACAAACTCCGTAATCAAATTGGTGTTTTCTTATCTCTCTCTTGATTCTATGTTTTGAATCTTCTCTAATTAATGTTCCTATTACTTCATTGTTGATGTCTTTACACCTTTGTTTGTAATCACTCGCAACAATTGTCATAGATCCCTTCCGCTATACGGATCATTTATATATGTATATGCATATATGTACATATGTATACATATGTATAATAATATATGTACTAAAGTATGCACATACATTTGAATAGAAGTAGGGCAGGTCAACTTTGAACATATATATATGTATACATTTACATATACATATATATATATACATACATACATACATATATGTATGTATGTATATATACACACACACACACACACATATATATATGTACATACATATATATATGTATGTATATATATGTATGTATGCATATATATTTATGTATGTATATATATATATTTATGTATATATATATACACAAAATAATTCATGTAAGCAATTGTAAACAGTATCATGTGGACCTCCAAACATAGGGTCTATAGGACCCCCTTAATATGCAAATGTAAAATAGTTTTCACCAAGACAGTCAACAAGGGTACTTGAATCATTGTATCGTCAAAATTGTATTATAATTGGTTTATATTTGTTTGAAACACAAATAGTTATTCATAGTCTTACATGTCATAGAATATTCAAAGTACATTTAATACCATAAACACACAAGCCATATTGCTTGTTAATGCCCTATAGCATTAAAACATGCAGGCAAAATATACAATTATTATAACCAAAACTCCCCTATAATATCACCACCTCCATCATGTGTTGGTGCTTGTGCTGCTACAATAGTGGTTTACAATTTCTAAGAGGAGCTGATTTTTACTGAAATCACATATTTTTAGAAAATATAATGATTTAAGCCTTAAAAATTTCCATTTTAAGGATTCCAATTGAAGAGGGTTTGATCAAATCACCTTAGATCAAACCTCCTTGGATACAACCTCGCTAGTTTTAAACCATACCTGTAAATGAGTCTCCTTTACACCTATCAAAATGTTGATAAAAAATCACTTTTGATTTAGCTTTTGGCAAATCAAATGAATTCATTTAAAATTTATTTCAAATGATTATGGTATTCCTTAGAATGAGCTATCCAATGAATATAATTTTAATATGTTTTGGTTTTGTTATGTATTTGTTGTTTTAGTTTTATTAAACATAGGTTTTTCATAAAAATTGAATTTATTTATTCTTCACATGTGGAAAAATAGTAGATTATCAAAAGAAAAAATTGAAAAATATGAGTGCACTAGATATTGAAGTCCTTGATCCAACAAAAATAAATAAATTTAATTTTCATATATACAAAAAAAGTTACGCGTTATATGGTCACACTGTTTCTAAATTGTAATTAGTTTGACTTTGAAACTTGGTTAAGAAAAAATATTCAATAAAAAACTATCTAACCAAGTGGAAGCACTAGATATTAGAGTTAAAAATCTAAATTCGAAAGAATTAGAATTTTATCCTTCATGGAAAAAAAGTTATGCAATATACGGTGTGTATCACTTTTTAAAAATGTAGTTTTATGAAAAAAACTAGTTTTCGTGGGAGATGGAAAAAGAGGTGCAATCTGATTCCAAAAAAATTGAATTTTTTTTTTTTGGGAATCTATAGACAAAATTTGATGAGACTCTAGTTTGCACCATCTTCAAATACCTCACAGTTTAGCCGCTATAGGTGCCCGAATGCGAAGATTTAGTTAAAAATAATAATATCAGTGTCCAGTATGGCCAATTTTCATACATTGAATGGCACCAATTTCATACTCCCCTAATATATCACCACTTGCATTACAACACTACCAATATTTTCATACAAAGAGGCAAGACTATCCCATCACCAATTCCATTATATTATATAGAAGAGGATGTTGCACTTTATACATTCTATATCATGTAAATGATGTTACCAGTGCTATGTACATGACTATATGAATATTGAAGTGATATTGTTAGTGGTTGTTAATGCATAATGTTGTATACATTCAATAGTTATGTGAAGTGTGTTGTACATTTCAGCCCAATCAAGCAATCACCATAAGCAAAGATGTATTAAAATTAACCAGACTTCCACTAACAAGCAATCACACTACACTACCAACATGGACATCATATTGCTAATTAGGCCCATAAACATATCCATTCAATAAACCAATTAAAATATCCATTTGATATCAAATCTTAAATATGGGCATGTGCGTAATGGTGGCAAAAACATTTACATATTATAGGACAAAAATTTGTAGTGACATTGGAGGTTATAAAATTGATGAGACTTCTTTTTACAGAAGAGCATATAAGTATTAAACTCTGCATCATTATACTTTAAAAATTGTCGGTGTATGCAACATGGTTTAATACTAAATATGCTTTGGTGAAAATAAGCCTCACCAATGCATGGCCGAACAAGTTTAAGTGTGAAACCAAATGAGTTGAGAATGTTTACAAAAAAAGGGAATGAGAATGAGTAGGATATGCAAGAATTTGGAGCATTGAATGAACCTTGATCTCTGATTTACTTGCCCGATAGACCAAGTAAATGTGAAGTGACGTGTAAGGAAAGTTGGTTAGTGGAGGAAATGAAGGAGGTGGTGAGCATTTAATGCACTGAACTATTGGTAGAGGGTGGAGAGGCTATTGTCTAAATGCAGTAGTCTAATCCACTATACATAGATGTGCTCGCTAATTACAGAGTCGGGTGGGCTCCACTTTCTGGCAGAGGGAAAAAATGACCAATTTTGGATAGGTCAGTGTAAAATGTGCTTGATAGTTGTTGGGGTGATCAATTTTTTAAAATAAATATTAATATATGGGCTGATGCACAAGTGGTAGGGTGATGTGGCGGGAATTTTTTTTTTGCTTAATATCAAGGTATTTCAGTCCCAAACAACAAAATTAAACAGTGAACAATTGAACTATATATTGAGCTCAGAATACACAACAAAAAAGTAGCCAATCAGTCATATAGTTGTAGTGATGGTCCCTCCCAACATCAATCAAGCATGCCAAGATAAACATCTAGAGATGTGTTCTCATCTCCTACTTGTGCTTTTTGAGTTGTTCTTACATGATTTGTATTTACATTTGTAAATTGATTGTTAATTAGATGCAACAGTGTTGAACAACTATTTGCAACAGAGACTGGAGTGCAACCTACATTTGGGCTGACACTTGAATTGACATTCAACTCCCTAAACAAAGGGATGTATATGTTTAATATATCCCAAAACAAGGCATGGTTGTGTGCGAACGGGTTTGTAGGGCTGCTTATATGTCTTTCTCGCTGCATTGACCTATGGGCCTAGTTAATTTCTCTTTCCTTCCTATCTTGTATCTTTTGAACCTTGTTTTGATCCATCTTGTCTCACATTTCCTTCTTATCTTGTTTCTTTTGAACTGGGTCTTAGTCCCTCTTTTTCTCTCTTTCCTTCCTATCTTGTATCCTTTGAACTTTCTCTTGTTCCTTCTTTTGCTCTTGCTCCTTCCTATCCTGTTGCTTTCTAGCTTTTCCTTCCTCCTCCTTCTTCTCTATTTCCTTACTCAAACTTGCATAGTAATGTACCAACTATGGTATGGAAAAAGTGTCATGTGGAGAAGGCAATGAATAGGTTCCTTGCTCTTCTTCACATTGCAAGACAATACCCAATTTTTTGGCTCTATTCGCCAATCAAGATGGTTGGGTAGGGGCTAAGGGAAGGCTTAAACCATCATAACCCTCATCAATATCTTCGTCAACCAACCAAGAGGGTTGGGAAGGGGGTGATGGAAGAATTTGACTATCATTACCCTCCATATATCCATCTGCCAACCAAAATAGTGGGGTAGGGGTTGAGGGAAGAGTCAGGCCATCCACCATGTCATTTGTTTGATGATTAATTGTTTCATTCATTGTCAATTCCCAATGTGGTGATGTTGTTGTCCGCATGCCTAATGGAGTAGTAACAAGGAAAACTATCTTTGCTTCTACATTTTGTTCTTTAGGGGGGAATCAAACCCCTCATTGACTTGCATGAAACCTTATTGTGGCTCTCTTCTTCATTGGCTTGGACCTCATATCAACTTTATATTGAACCTACAAACATTATTGAGACATGTTTGAAACAATGATAAGAAACACCATTGGACACCCTTAAGGACAAAGTGATGCATGTTTGTTGTTTTGAATTCCTTTATTGTGTTAGCCAATAGTTTATAATGGTAAATTTGGTAAGTGTTGAAGTTTTATTTTAACATACTATTTTGTTTGAATTGGACATGTTTAATACTTATTTGATTGAAATGAAAGTAGTTTGTGTAATGCCATAAAGCTAAATAGAACTAACAATGTAGATAATTGAAATTCATTGCCATTCATGAAGATGCATCAAGAATGAAACACCATGATAATGAGTTACAAGTTTTTGGAATATGAAAACATTCAAATTGAACATTCATACACAATCATAAACAGTATTAGTTGAAACACTAGAAAGTGAGTTTGAAATAATCATTTGCAACAATGACATTGCCATGCAAAAAAGTTACTTGGCCTTGTTCAACAATCACATAGGGTTTAACAATTAGAATCTAAGGATGTGGAAAGCATTGACATCCATAAACAGTGTTAAGTTCAAATAGGTAGTGGGTGACAAACATTGACAGTGTAAATAACTAATTTATATAACCAGGCATATAGAACATACCAAAAATAGTAGGAATTTAATTGAAATTAATTGAAAATCATAAATAGATGAAGTTGAAACACTTGGTATAATTATCACTTTAATATGATAAAAAAATAGTTAGGGTGTGTAGATTTGATCTATATTGGCAGCCATTTTGAAAAGTCCAACAAATAGTCTATAAATGACTTAACATACACAAAATCTATAAGGTGAAACCCCAAATATTGAGTTATAGATTTTAGGGTCACATAACTTTTAAAGTAAATATAGCACATGCATATTGGGAAACAATAAGAAGGTAAGAAGAACCCAAAAAATGAAAAGAACTTGTTGGACATTCAGAAACAGTGTAAGTTGAAACCCTGGATGTTGAGTAACAGGTTTTTCTGAGAAACATTACCATGGTTTTTTCTACATAATCCCATATGGACATGAATAGTTAAAATGAAAAAGAAGAAGTTAGAGATTGGCATTTATAGGCATAAAGAGTGTTTCTTGTAAAGTACTTGAATGTTGATAGTGTGTTGTTCACGCTGCTTCTTCTTCTCCCCTTTGTTCCTCTGCCTCCAAGAAGACATAGTGAAAATGAATGTGAGACGTGCTAAATGGAAATGCAATTTTAAATTTCAAAATCTCTTTATATGTTCAATGCTATTTAGTATGGAGTCTTTAATTTTGATCTTCCTCTTTCAAATTTGAATTTTTTTTTGGGTGCCTTCAATTGCATAGGTTATATGTATTTATGGTATGCAGTTTTTGTTTGTTGTTTTGGCGAATGTGGTGGTCTTACTACCTTTTTTTTTGGTGGTTGTAGGTGGAAAAACTGAAGTTTGAACCAGTTTTTGTGTGAATGGATTTGACAGAGAGGATAGTTGTGAATGATTTCTTTCCATTTTAGTAGTGTATTGATGGCACAGTGGGATAGGGGGTGGGTTGGATTGGATTTGGCCGATGGGAAATTTGTAGCCCATAGTTGATCTCCTCATGCCACTTGGAATAAAATAGTGGTCATGAGCTAATGCAAGTGGTAATGTTATTAAATGGGAGTGTGGGTTATATTAATTGTTTATTCTGGCTGCAAGTTGTATTGCTATGGGCTAGTTAGACTGAATAATATATTTATGTTTGTGGTGTCAGATGTGCTTTGAATATTGTCTGACATGTAAGACTAGGAGAAATCAATTGTGTTAATGACAAATATAAACCGATTATAATACAATTTTTACAGTATAGTGAATTGAGTACCTTTGTTGACTTTGTGGGTTAAAATAGATTTACATTTGCATATTAAGGTAGTTTATCGTGGGGCCCATGTGGGACTACTTTTGTCCCCATTATAGGCTCCATCACTACTTTGGGCCCCTCTCCCCTATAAACTAGCATATCTATTTATATTTAGATAAATTTATGTAAAAGGCTGATTTTTAATTTGAATGTTTAAAAATATTATTATATTATTTAAGTATTTATTATATTATATTAATTATATAGATATTTATATTTTATTAATATATTAGTATTATTTTTATTATTATATGATTATATTTTTATTATTATAATTATGTCTTTAGTATTATATTATAAAATTATTTTCTTAATATATTATTGTATATTTATTATAATATTATTATCTTGAATTATCTTACCTTATTACATCAAAGGTGTTTCTTATATGAAGTGAATAATTGAATTTTGAAAATCAATGGTTGAAAATTGCAGAGAAGGATGTAAGACTGTTGAAATGATCTCAACAATCAAAATTTCTAAAATATTAAAAAATATAATATATAATTAAAGAAAAAACAATTGCATTCTTATCTAGTCTTAGCTTTAAATTAATAATTTATATAGAATAAGATTTTGTTTTCTTTTAAACTTTTTAAACTTAGATATTTAGATAAATAATAATGTTTTTAATTATATATTTTTATATAATAATATTAACAATTGTAATTATTAATTTCTAGATTTGAAAAAAATTAAATGTAAGTTTTATTAATGTGAATAGAAATAAATGTAAGTTTTGTTAATTATAGTGTTTTAGTATTGTTAATTAGTTATTTTCATGACCTAAACCTAACCCTAATTCGCACCCTAACTCTAATTCCAACCCTAACCCTAATTTACACCCTAACTCTAATTCTAACCCTAACCCTAACCCTAACTTTGACCTTAACAATAAATTATAAACTATTATCCTAATTTGAGGCCTATCTCTAACCCTAACTATCTTGTAACACTATCCATATTTTCCTTGGATATTGGGGTGATATTCTATGTTGACAACATTCTTTCTCTTATTATTAATATAAAATTGTTATATATTATTAATATATATATATATATATTATATTAAATTATTAGATTTGATTGTAGTAGACACAAGTGCAACTAAATCTCTTTATTTAATTCAATAATTATTAAATATTATTGAACCAATAATTATTTAGTAAATAATTGTAGAGTGACATTAAAAAAAATATGAATTAATATTGGGAATAAGACTTGAAATATAGATATTAGTGAATTAAATTTTGGACCATTATATCTATTAATTTATTTTAATTTTTGAATGGTTCTAACTAAAAATTTAATCTTATTAATTCTACTCCTATCCTAGTTACAATGCTTTTAGGATTATAATAATTATTAATAATAGGATTAGAATTATAATTTAATTAATAGTTATAATAATTTTAGTTATTTTAATTTTAATGCTTATTTGTATTTGTTTATTTATTTATTTGTATTTAAAAATAAATAAAAATAGCAATGTCAAATAGTTTAAGATTTAATTTAAATTTTTATTTTAGTTGTATAAAATTAAATCCCTAGGAAGTTTATCTTTATATGTTAATTTATGGATGTTCTTTAATTTAAGTTTTATTTTATTAAATTTTAATAGTGATAATCCAAATCTTTGTAAATAGTTAATTGATTTTTGTGAGATTTTCTTTAATAAAAAAAATAACAATTGCATACATAAACAAGAGCTGCAGAGCAGCGAAGTTCCTGCCTAAATGTTTAAGAATAGTCTCATTTTTAGTTGTTGTGTTTGCTACATTTTAGCAATAGTGTTGATATTATAACAACTTAATAATAATCTTGAAATTTGTCAGATGGTGACATGTAATACCATAAACAATATCAGGAAATTGCAAAGTAGGCGATTTTTGACAATACAATAGATGTAATCATATATCTTCAAAGTCTCCAGATATAGTGTTTGAAGAACATTAAAGATTTTAAAAGTTTCTTTTAATTAGCTGAATAATGTTGGTAGAAGCATTGAACTCAAAATAATACATAGACATATCATGAAATATTTTTGAATAATGCATGATTTCATGAGAAAAAGAAATTAAATTTGCAATAAGGATGGGGTGAAAAGGCTAATTCAGGTAGTAAGGAGGGCTATGTTGAAGGTAGAAAGGCGAAGGAACATGCCTGGTAGGAGGAAGAAGTCACGCCACAAAAGGAGAAATGAGATGGTGCATAAGGGGGTATCATTAAAATTTGACTTAATAGTTTTTGGGGGTTGCACAGATTGGAGGTGTGGCAGAGAAGTGAGGTTTTGCCTCATGAGCAAGAGATAAAAGGAAAAAAACTAAACAATCCATGCCAATGAAAGTAGAGAGGATTGCACAATAGAGTGGAAGAGAGCTGAATAGGAGGTGTTATTCAAGGAATAGGAGTGTGTATGTTGATTCCTTTGTAAATGGTAGGTTAAGACTACATAATAGAGTGGAAGAGAACTAAGTAGGAGGCACTATTCAGGGAATAGGAGTGTGTATGTTCCACCCTCTGTAAATAGTAGGCTAGGTGTTTTGGGTTTGTTATCTTTTAGTTGGCTTCATTCTTTTATTTTTTTGTTCGTCATGTGTTTTCTTATACTTCACAACTAGTGACTCTATTACCCATGGACAATCATAAATCTTGTGTTTTGGGTTCTTTAGCATCCTTTATAGTATTTGTCCCCAGTTGTTAACTCATGTTTCATCAAATCCCTTTGAGCCTTGCTAAAATTTGGAGTTCATCATTAGTCATTTAGTTTCGATAAGGATCTCAGAACCTTGTCAATTTTTGACAACATTTTGCTAACCATGTGTTAGCCTGACAACTTGTTAAAGGTTCATATTATTTCTAATGTGTTGGTAATCACTTAAGTTATAATAATATTATTAGCTTTCGATGAGTTTTTTAGAACCTCATTGGGTTTTGATAATGTTTTCCTAACCTAGTCTAAAGCCAACACAAGTAGGGAAAGTTGACCCATTCAATCAAAAGTGGAGAAATTGAAGACAATAAAGAAGCATTTAGGAACTTATTGAAGGTTTTGAAAACTTTGTTACAAGTCGAAAGGTTTTAGAAACCTCATTAAACTCCAAAGGGTTGACGCATCCTTGGGATGGTGAGCTATTTTATTTTGGCTTTTATGGTTTAACAACCATCATCAAGACCCAACATGGTTTCCACAACCAAGTCTAGAGTCAAATTTTTTTAATACTTTGGTTCCACCATGAGCTCTCATAAAAGTTTGGAAAGATCAAAGGCATTGAAGTTTAATTTTGGAACTTTCTAGAGGTTTTGAAACCTCTATCAAAATTCAATAAGGTTTCCACAACCTTGAGAAAAGTTGTCAAAAATTCATCCAAAAATAATTATAAGTTCTCATTTGAAGATCACATTCTAAATTTGGAAGAATATCGGGTAGATTGTGCAAATGAATATGAAGTAAGGAGAAGAGGATGGATGAGGTTGTCACTAAGGTAGATTGTAACTTTCAGATTAAATTGTGGTTTCATTGGTTATTGCATTTTTCTGTGAATGTGTGAACCATTTCTACTATCTAATCTTCTCAAGTTTAGAATTATTTTTGGTTGATAAGTTTACTATTTTATGCTTTGTGGAATGCAATTAGTCTATGTTTTGATTGTTTTCTTACAAATTACATTTTGTTCAATAAAAGATTCACTGGTAGCATTTTATTGATTTGTGTTGCTCCTATTATTTCAACCTTTCTTGCTTTCTAGTTAAAAGCATACCCATGTTAAAGTTTTTTAAAACTCAGAGAAGAACTCAAATGAGGGAGTTGTTTACCTCATAAAATTCAGAGGTAAATTATTTCTATTCTCTTATCAAATGAGGGAGTTGTACCTCATAAAATTTGGAGGTAAATTATTCCATATAGAAATAATTTACCCAACTGTTGGTTAGTAATTATTTATATGATTGAAGAATAGAGAAAAAAGTTGAAAATTTCAAATAGTGAATAATCTATTAACTATCACTATTTATATTTGACTTTTGTGGGATGTAATTTTTTTCAAAATATATATGTTAGTTGTATTTTAGTTTTTATTATTTTAATATGTTTGGTGTGTTTTAGTTTTTATTAATCATGTATGTGACTCCTTAATAGCTTTTGTTCACACACTTAGGCTACTTTATAATAAATAATTTAAAATGTAATAGTGATAATCCAAATCTTTGTAAATAGTTAATTGATTTTTGTGAGATTTTCTTTAATAAAAAAAATAACAATTGCTTACATAAAAAAATAAATCTTAAAAAATGTAAAAATAGGTAACACTTATTTATTTTAGAAAGATTTAATGAAATGACTTTATAAAGTAAAAAGTTAAAAAATATTCTTAAAAAATGTTAAAAATGGTTTACCTTGCTTTCTTTACAAATTCCTCAATAACACCTCAAACTTCTTAGCAAATTATGTTCAAGAGAAATAATTTTTACAATTTTTAAAGTTAAATATTTAACAGTTTTACTTTTAAAAAATAAATTATATTTGAAGAGCATAAAATTTTAGTTTATAATTGATTAACACAATAAATCAGTAAATTACAAATTGATTTTTATTTTTGAATAGGTATTGTTTTAGTTTCTAAAATTTAGTTTGTTTAATAATGTTTAATAATATTTTTTATTTATTAATATTGATTTTATTTTAATATATTAATTATATTTTTTAGTTACATATTTTTATTAATATTTTAGTTCTAATAAATTAAAAAATAGTTTTATTTTTTTATTCAATCATTTATTAACTTAATAAATTTATTATTTGTTATTAATTTTTTAAAATTATTGTGTTTATTAATATTTGAATTTTGATATATTTTGAATTTTGATTTAGTTTATTTTAGTTTTTTTTATAGGTAAGAGATGAGTTATATTATGATGCAGGAAAATCACCTAGTCCACACCAAGTGAGACCACAAAGAGGGGTCTCATCCATAAGGATAATATATTACAGCTATCTTATACAACCTAGAAACCAAAAACTAAAAAAATAGAAATTAAACTAAAAACAAAAGCAAGGTGACTTAATGGCTACGGGCATCTATTTTAGCTCCAGATTTAACATGAGGTTGTAATCTATTCTTGATTTCCACTAGTTTGAGGAGGAAATTTTCTTTTCTCTGCTCTAAAATATTTTGTTTTAGAGTAAATCTAAATATGCTTACTTTCGTAAACCTCCATGCTTTGACCAATGTTCCTTTTCTTTTATGTTATTGTTTTCCAATTGCTGCCCCCCACCATGACTGTAGACCTAGTGCTATGACTGTCCGATGAAGCCAAAGTGACCTTAGGAGTAGACAAATGAGAGGTAACACCACAATCAACAATATCATCAACCTTAAACTTGATATTTCCTTTTAAATTAGAAGGATAACCAATGTGAGAGAATGGAGAGTGGTAGAAATAGGCACAAAGGCAATAATTTGAAAATAGTAGGTGATGGAGAGGCTGAAGATGATGAGGATGATGTAGATTTGACTACTAGTGATGGGGCCTTGCTGCTTAAGGAGGCTCATTTGCTAGTGCTTATGCTCTTGCTAGGCATTTTTGGATGCAATGCAGTTCCTTTGGTGCTGTGGGTTGACCTTTTGGAAGCTTGTGGCTTTTTCTTGCTCGATAGGGTTAAATCCTTTGTGGGGATTCTTGTCTAGGATCCTTTCTAGAGTTTTTTGAGGAGATATCAGGATGTTGCTTTGAATAATGGTTTCAATTTTGTTACTGATTGGGTCCACATTTGTGCCTGTGGTTTCTTTCTTTGCGCCCCTTTACTTTGGGAGGGTGCATATTTTCTCTTGGTTTTGTTTAGGTTTCTTCCTTTGCAAAGGGTGTGGATGTGTGTTGGATTTTCTTTGGTTGGTTGGTTGTTGAATGGACTTGTTTATGCTCCTATTTAGCATAATAGGAAGGCTTGGGGGAACCTCTTGTTGGCCTGTTCTTCTCCCTACTTCCTCTTGGATATCCTTTGTTTCTTCTTGTTGTGTGTTTGGTGGCTCTCTTTTGGGGGTTTTTGTCTTCAAAGTGTGTTGGGTTCTTCTTGTCTCCTCTCTATGGAATGGTGGTGTTTCCATTTGGTTGGTTGTGTGGATTTATGGCTTATCTCTAGCCTTGATTGGTATGTGTGGGGTAGCTTGGTGCTCTATCTTGTTGGGCCTTCTCCTTATT
>VDFB02008348.1:0-17186 GCA_007258455.2 Sequoia sempervirens
TAGACATCCAAATTTGGACACTTAATTTATCCAAATTTATCACTTTTCATCTAAACATCCTCTTATCCGAGTTAATTGAGTAATATTACTATTATTTAATTAATATCTTTAATCCTGCCAAATCCCTAAGGTATTTAATTAATATTTAATTAAATACCTTACCCTCCTTAATCCTCTTTGCATCAAATAAATTAAATAAATATTACATTTATTTAATTCCTCACATGTCATTTTCATCTAATCTTAATCCATCTTCTAATTTCTTCATTAAGGATGTGCACATGCCTAATCCTTGATTAGGATGTGTCACATCCTCCAACTTTTGCAAGTTGGCTTTTAATCCTAATTAGCCCCTAATTATCCTCTAATTTCTAATTAATTAAGCCTAATCATTCTCCAAGGAATATTTAATTCCTTTTTATTCTTCCTAGATTCCCCTCTTTTATATGTGAATTTTTAATTCACATTCCATCCTTCCAAGGCTTCTAGAACCTTTGGACTTGTCACAATCCCCACATGTGACCCACCTTGGACTTGTCACAATCTACACATGTGACTAAGTCCCACCTTTTGGAGCCCACCTTTTACCCTCTAGATTCTTCCAATCATTGTGAATTTAAAATTCACTTTTATTCACCCAAGATTCTTCCCATCTCCCAATGTACTTGCAAGGTACTTGTACTTCCTCCACCTCATGTACCCTCTTGACAACTCATCTCCACCTCATATCCTCTTGTCCATTTCACCCTCCACATGTCAAGATGTGAGGGCTTGTGGGTTCTCAACCCACCATAGCCCTTCATCTTGACCTTGTTGGAGCAATCTTGACCCTTGAATTCTCTAGAGAATTCAAATTCTCCTATAAATCCCCCCTCCTCAAGGGCATTTCCAACACTTAGCTATCTTGCACCCTTATGCTGTCATTTTGCATTCTCAACACTTTGCACTCTCATAATTACATGTTGTCCAAGCCTTTTTCAATCATTCAACCATCTTTGTTCATCATTTGGCATATTGAATCTTGCATTTAGACATTCAAGCAATCATCTAAGGAGCACACAACCAATCCAAGCAAGGGCCAATCAAAGGAGTTTCAACAACAAGGGAGGTAAAAGTGTTTGTGTTTCATTTTATTTGCATTCCTTTTCGTTGAACTGCTCTTTTGGCTAATCTTGAGGTGTCCTTGGTGTTTTATTATTCATGTTTCTTAGTTATTTTGCATGTTTAGAGCAGTAGGAATTCCAAGGTATACACTTATTATTGTGGTTGAGACTGGCTGAGAAGCATGAAATAAAAAAATTAATGGTGATTGGTGACTCTGAGCTTGTAATATCCCTAGTAAGAGCCAAATATTCTTGCAAAAATAATAGACTGAAGCAATACAAAAATGTTGTCTTGGATTCCATTAAGCAGTTTGATGCCTTTGGAATTGACTGGATGGAAAGATGAAAAAATAGAGTAGCTGAATTATTTGCAAACATTGCATTGAGACCAAATGACAAATTTTATAGGTATTGCTAAGGTTGAGGTACAAACAAGGTCTTTTGTTCCTGACAATGTGTACAACTGGCAGATTTTCAATGATGATGAAGATATTCTAAATTTTTTTAATAGTGTTGATGGATATGAAGGTCAGGAGATTGAATTTGGTGAATTTGTTGAATATTTATGGAAAGGACACATTATTTGGAAAAAAAGGTCATCTAGTTAAAGACAAATAAAATCCCTAAAGGCCTTGTAGCACTTGAAAGAGTCTTTGATAGTCAAGATAAAAGCAAGATTAAGACAACTGCTGCTCATCTAGAGGAACTGGAGTAAGTAAATTTGGGGACTAAAAATTGCCCTAAGAAAGTGTATGTAGGGAAAAGGATGAAGCCAAAGGTGAAGGAAATGTTAATTTCCTTGCTTAGAAAATACAGACATGTCTTTGCTTGGTCATATGATGACCTGAAAGCTTGCGGAGAGGAATTTTTTCAGCATGATATTCCTCTAAAGGAGAATGTTAAACCTTTTAGGCAAAAGAAAAGACCAATTAATCCTAATTTAGCTCCCAATATACAAGAGGAGTTGGTAAAGTTGAGAGATTTTGGTATTATAAAACCCATTAGACATTCTTCATGGGTATCGATTTTGGTACTAGTAATAAAAAAGAACTGTGACATAAGATTGTGTGTTGATTTCAGGAACATGTATGTATCCTCATTAAAGGAAAATTACTTGTTACCAAACATGGAATACATGTTGCAAAAGGTGACCAATTGCGAGCTATTGTCAATGATGGATGGTTTCTCAGGTTATAACCAAGTAAAGGTAAAGGAGTCTGAGCAGTATAAGACTGCATTCACCACTCCATGGGGCACCTATTTCTATGTAAGGGTGTCATTTGATTTAACAAATGTAGGTGCCACTTTCCAAAGGGCTATGGATGTATCCTTTTCTAATTTTATTGATGTATTTATGGCCATATACCAAGATGACCTGACAACCTATTCCAAGAAGGAGGAAGATCATTGTATGCACTTAGAAAAGGTTTTTGTCAAAGTTTTGGAGTATGGGATATCTCTGAATCCAAAGAAATATGCTTTTAGGGTAACTAAGGGAAAGTTTTTGGGGCACATTGTGTCTAAAGAAGAAGTAAGGATAGACCCTAAAAGAGTAGCAACCATAGACAAGATCCCTCGGCCAAAAAATGTCAAGGGCATTCAATCATTTTTTGGAAAAATGATTTTTTTAAGAAGGTTTGTGACTAACTTTGAAGAAATCACAAGACCTATTTCCAAGATGTTGAAGAAGGGCAAAAAGGTGCTTTGGAGTGAGGAACCTAGTCAAGCATTCAAGAAGATTAAAGAAGCTATTAAGGAGGCTCCAGTTTTGAAGTCTCTTGACTTCTCTAATCCAATGCACATTTTCTCTTTTGCTTCTTTTCATACCATTTTTGTTGTTCTGTTACAGAAAAATGAGGAGGGATTTGAACAACCCATTGCATTTTTTAGTAAGTCTTTACAAGTTGCAGAGCTGAAATATGACACAACTAAAAAGCAAGTGTATGCTCTGGTTAAGGTTGTAAAGAACTTTAGGACTTACAAGGAGCTGCCATCATAGCTTTTGTACCAAGTGTTGTTGTCAAAGATATTTTCACTCAGCAGGAGACTATAGGAAGAAGGTGTAGATGGATCAATAGGATCTAAGAATTTAACATTGTTGTTTATATCACCAAATTAGTAAGAGGACACGGCCTAGCTGAATTAATGGCAAAAGCTAATTTGGAGGCTAACTAGATAAATCAGATAGAAGTGATTGATTTGGAACCTATCTGTGATATGCAAACATGCGGATGGTATAGAAGAGTTGTCTAGTACTTACAAACTCTGTAATGTCTTGCAAATATGGCTAACAATGACAAGAGGACATTGAAATTGAATGCCATCAAATATGCAATTATTGATAACGAGCTATGGTGGAGGAACCTAGATGGTATATTGCTTAAATGTGTAGATGGAAATTAGGCATTAGAACTTTTGCACAACATGCATAATGGAGTGTGTGGTGGTCATTACATGGCAAAGACCACTGCACACAAGATTTTAAGAGTACGATTGTGGTGGCCTACTGTGTTTAAGGATGCTCACAAGTTAAGACTTGTGATTCCTATCAAAGGTTTGGAGGAAAAGTAAAGTTCTTAGGAAGTCTAACACTTAGGCCTATAACTGTCCAAGCCCCTTTCCAACAATGGGGAATTTATTTCATTGGAGAGATACCAAAAAAGTCTAGTGGAGGGCACTCATGGGTCCTAGTTGCCACTAACTACTTCACAAAGTGGGTAGAAGCAATATCCATAAAGAAAGAAACAAGCAAGGTGGTGGTGGATTTACTATTGAATAATATTCTCATAAAGAAGGTAGATACCTGGTTGGTTGCACATTTGGAGTTTTCTTGGAAGTAGAAAAGAGTACCAGAAGTTGAAGAAATTGTCCAGGAAGCTCTAGTGAATTATTATAGCAACAAGTGCATCAATCATTCACCTGGGCAAGTAAATTGTATATCTCCTCCTAGCCGAAATATTAAAGTGAAATATTTTAGAAAGATGATTGGGAACTGGGAGTAGTCTCAATTTGGTGATAAATGATGGGTCAAGTTTTGGGAAATATCTTTGTTGTGTAATTAGTGCCTTGAATTTTCATACTTGGGAGGGTATTTTTGATTGCAAGAAATTATAAACCCTAGTTCTCCTGCATTGCAAACATGAGTGAACTAGAGCCTAGTGAGTCTAGTATTAGAATGGAAAGGAAATGAAAAAAAAGGGTTAAACAACTTAAAACTCAAGATGTTTCATCTGAGGTAAATCTGAAACCACCTACAATATCTAACCCTACACCAAGTACTCCTGCAACGACTATGAGGTCCAAAAGTGCAAAGAAGGTAATGAAAAGGTTTATGTAGGAGGCTTCTAGAGATATAAAGAAAGGAGGGTCATGAATTGGCAAGAGACCTACAGGTCAAGTTGTCATGATCACTAGGTTAATTTATAATGCTGGTGAAATTGGTGAAAAGGCCTAGCCTTAGAGTGGGTGGAAACTATTTTGGTATGCTTTTAACATGCAATATTCTAGTAAGCTTGCATGTTAATTATATGGGCCGAACCTTGGAAAGTTGGTGGTGCCAAAAATGTTTGTAGAGGTGGACTTGATGATGGAACTGGTCAAGCACTATCATCCCATTGACAAAACAATCAGGAATGAAAATGGTGATGTCATGCTAGAGGTGACAAAGGACAAGATTATGGAGGTATTTGGGTTAAATCCCAATTATTATGTGAAATTTAAGTGTGTCGAGTTATATGTTGAATATGAGTATAAAAAATTTGCATATAGAAATAGATTGCTTGTTTAACATAGAAAGATCAAGGAGATATTTCTCCCCAAGGATGCAGAGCCTTTTGAGTGTGAGGAGTTTGTGGATTATTTTAAGAAAACTTACTACTACCTGAATCAAGTGTTGGCTCAAACTTTTGAGGTATGGATAGCCCTTCAATTATTGGTAATGGTGGCAGATATACAAGGTCATAATCAAAATACTGGTAATGATTATGCCAACTATGTTGCTAAACAAGTGCATGAGGATTTCCTCAATTTGAAGAAGGAGGTGCTCCCTTCACATTTCCATCATTACTCTATGCTAATGCATATGCTCTTATTTGAGGGTGATTATGGCTAGAAAAGGAAGTTGAAATTGAGATTAAGAGATAATGAAAATATTATTTTTCCAGTACAAATGTGGACACACATTTGGGAACATAACTATCCCAATTCTAATTATGTCATGTTTGCTAATATTATAAGGTATGGTATCCTAGAAGTGTTGGGTGTAGCACCAATTTACAAGATTTCTCTAGAAATTAGAAGTATCATGACCCAAAAGATATACTAGGATCTAAAGCAACACATAACTGGGCAGATTGGTTTCTTCATTTAGAATATACTTTGATAAGAGCCTATGGGGCTAAGGTGGCACCACATTGTTTGCCCCTATATGTCTCCAATAGATTGGCCTTTGTGGAATTCATGTGACAGGTTGATGTTATGGATTATGAGATGTTTAGGAAGCCCAAGAAGGGTACTATGGTTAATCCCCAATGCACTTTTTCTTACTTCAAATTTACTGCCCCTGAAGGGTATGAAAAGTTTGCGATAATGGTGAATAACCTTTGAATTCCTTTTAGTGAGGTTAGGATTTTTGATCCGGAAGGATTTGTGGGTATAAAATAAAGAGATAAAAACTTATCAATGATACGTCATGAGTTCTTGTACACAGATGATGTGTTAAGGAATTTTACAAGTGATGAGGTTGTCATAACTAGAAAGAGGGAATGGAAATACATAATGGACATTGAAGAAAGTATCATAAGGAGGAATTTTTTTTATGTAAGTCCATATGATGTAATTACAAACCCTTTCGAAAGATCATTCACTAAGCTAATGGATTATCAAAGTGATGATTTTAAAGTGAAGGTGAAGGAGGTTGTTGATAAAGCACATGTTGTCCTAGAACAAAAACCACAACCTATGGATATCCCAAGCAACCTACAGATGCCCAATAAGTTAGGGAGGAACAAATGCTAGAACATGTGCCAGGAAATGAGGAGGTGGAGAAGAAATTTCCTCCTAATATTGAGGAAATCCTTAGTTCAGATGTTCCCCCTGATAGAATTGTCAAATGACAATATGATAAGGAAAGTGATGAATTCCTTGTAGATGATAAGTTTGTGCAATCCAAGGAATTTTAGGAAATTATGGTTCAACAATGGAGTAAAGAGATAAAGGAAAGACTTGAACTAGCTTAGGTTAGTGTTTAACCTTCTCATTAGGAAGAAGCTGAGAAAGTAGAGGAAGATAAGATCAAGGAATAAATTGCAGCTATTACTCCCACTAAGGCTAGGAAAATTGTCTCGGATAGTGGAATCATGTTGTTACCAGGATGCACTATCACTTCTGCTATAGCATATGATGTAGTGAGAAGAGACCCTCAAGATTCAATATCTGAGGAGCAGTTTGAGGATAAGGTGTTTGGATTTGGATATAGTACAAAGTTGCCTACTCTTGCAATTTGTTCTATGGCACCTAATACTAGAAAACATGAGGTTTCTAGGCCAATTGAAGAGGTTATTGGTTCCTTGGTGGTCAAAATACCCACATATATAACTCTTGTCCAAGTAGCTGAATTAACTACTCAGGTTGCAATGCTTAGTGTGGACACCACAAATTTCTCAGAAAAAGTATGATTCTTTAGTGAAGGAATACAATAATTCCTCTGATGAGATAAATAAGATGAGGGCCACTGTTTAGGCTACTCATTCAATAACGACAATATACTTATCATCCTGTTCTTCCTTAGACTTGTCTACATATGATAAGGAAACCTTAGCCTTAAGAATTAAAGATTTCAATGATCAATTGAATACTGAAAAGGAAAATGTCAAGAAGGCTAAGACTGAAACTGTTAAGGTGGAAAATGAGATCTTTTAGGATGTATTAAAGCATAGGGTGACCAAGTTTGTTAACACGACTGATGATTTTTGGGATACCTATAAGAATATTCATGAAGCAAACACAAAGTATCTTCAGGTACAAGAGGCTTTCAAGAATGAATGGATTGACTGGAGTACTACAGTTAGTGCTTTAAGAGAAATGATGCCCAAAATGGAGGATCCCAAGGCACCTACTAACATCCCTGAGATTTTGCAAACTACTAATTTGGTTAATGAGATAACCATCTTTCATGGAAAGCAAGGTATGCAGCTCCAAAATAAGATGAAAATATTCAATGATATGGTGAAGTGTGTTATGCCTAAAATATTTAATCACAAAGGTGAGTTAGATCAGTTTGAAAAATGAAGGGAGGAATTGGGAGATCTACTCATGTCAACTAAAATTCCCTTGACTATGGTTGATTATACTCTACTTAATCCATAGATTAATATGTTGATAGAGATTGAAATAGGAATGGATATCTTTGTTAAAGAGGCTAGAGCACTAATTGATGCTAGATACAGTCAGCACAATGAAAAGGTACAAAGTTTGTTGGATTGGAAATAGCCCATTGAGGAGGAGTATACTATCTAGTTGGAAAAGTACACTAAGTAATCTTGTAAGGGGATGCTACTTGATATAATGAATAATGGATAAGGGAAATACAAAAATACATAGCCTGGAAATAGTGCAATTTAGGCTTTTGATAAAGTATTGCAAAATATTGTTTTCCTCTCAACATAAAGATTGGTGGCACAAGTGCTGATGTGGATTAGTCAATTTTGTTTCTTTATTTGATTTCCTTTCTTTGTAATTTTGGATGAATCATTTTCCCACGGGGGACAAATTTTGAGCATGTGGGGAATATTTTGAAGTTGTTAAAAAAAAAAATCATGTCTTTTTGAGGTAGGACCTAATTTATACAACAAGTGGGGATTAATTTTGTGTCATGTTTATTCTCACCACCTAAAGGCTTGAGTGTAACTGAAAGGGGAATATTTGTTTAAGTGGTCCAATGAGGTTTTGACATGTGTGCTTCCTAGCTTGAGGCTTTTTTTAATCTTTCATCTCTATAACAAAGAATTCAGGGCCGAAAGTAGATGTTCATTGAAAATTGGGTTAACACAGTGAATTGTAATAGGAATACAATAGCATGTTTTGTGTTTTGTCTTGAGTTCAAAATTGATTGTCATGTATGTAATTTTGATAATAGTATAGCAAATACAGATATAAAGTGATACCAATTTCATGACTATTATCTCTCCTTGTGATCATTTTATGAGTGTGAATGCCAACCTATACCTGCTCAAACATGGACAAACCCAAGAGTATTAGTGATTTAAACAAGAAAAATAAGCATTTCGTATGAGATTCTTAAGAATGCTAAGAAGATGAAAACATGATCAAAAAAACATGAAATAACAAGTAAATGAACATGAAATCCTAATCTAAGCTACTCAAACCCCATACCATAGGGGGATTGGTGTCAATTTGATTTGGAAAGTGGCCCTTTCCCAATCCCAATTTGATAAGCTCCAAGATCCTAATGAACAATGGTGATTTTGATGCAAAATCATACTAGATTCAAATTAAAATGATATGAAAAGCATGAAGTTATGGATCAAAATGGATTTGATAAATTCAAATTGCCCTAAAAGATAGTGATAACAATTGGATGATTGATGGATGAAATGAGAATAATGACTTTGCATGAGATGATGGACCCTTTCAAGTAGACGATGCCTCTACTTATAGGATTCAAGAGTGGAAGAATGTGTGAAATTGATGAATGTGGAACTAAACATAGGACCAATAGAATTGTGAAATTTGTCACAAGGCTAATGGATGGAGGTGGAGCACATTTTGGAGAATGTGTAGAGTTAAGGCATGTAGGTTGATGTGTAACAGGATGTAAGGGAATTAAATGAATATGGTTGAGATGTAGGAGAATATTGTTGAAGGTGTAAAAGGGACAAGATGGCATGTAAGTGCAATTAAATTCCTTTGTAAGAGGTATTTATGAGTTTGAAAGAAGCATTGAAAACTTTGTAAGGAGTTTAAATGCATTTGGGAGGGAAAGTCAACAAAAGGGGCTTTAAGGGAATATTCCTTAGAATATGCCTTTGTGAGAATAAATATGGTAATTACTTATTTAAAAGATTTTATTTTCTTGTGCAGCTTGGTTAGTTGACTTGTTGGTGAAGGAGTGAGGGGGGTGTAGGAGAATTTAAGGCATGTTAATGAGGATGTAAGAGAAGTTAATGCTGTTGGGAGGGAAAATCAACAAAAGGGGCTTTGTAAGAGGCTTAAATTCCTTTGGAAGAAGCATTGAAAACCTTGTAAGATGTTTAAATGCTTTTGGGAGGGAAAGTCAACAAAAGGGGCTTTAAGGGAATATTCCCTAGAATATGCATTTGTGAGGATAAATAAGGTAATTGCTTATTTAAAAGAATTGATTTTCTTGTGTATTTTGGTTAGTTGAACAAGGGTTGACTTAACCAAGGGTGGGGTTAAAGGATAGGGAAATGGGTAATGGAGATTACTGGGTAATTAGGTTAATTAATTTAGAATTAATTAATCTAAGTGAGATTAGGGATAATTAGTTTAATTAATTTAGAATTAATTAATCTAAGTGGGATTAGGGGTAATTAGGTTAACTAATTTAGAATTAATTAATCTAAGTGGGATTAGGGGGTAATTAGGTTAAATAATTTAGAATTAATTAATCTAAGTGGGATTGGGGTTTCTTATGACATTTGTTAAATAACTAGATATATTTAAACAAACGAGATAACATGGGGAATTTAATTAAATAATTTTATTTATTTAATTAAATGAGATGAACATTAGTGAATTAGTATAAAAATTTACTTTATTTGATTAATAGTAGAAAATGATGAATTTAACTAAATAATAAGATTCATTTAATTAAAGGGTTAGTGCAGAGGTGATTTAGGAGGAAGTGATGATAATTAATTAGAATCAGCTGATTGGACTATTTGAGTGTCTACATTTTCCCCCTCTTTGAAGAAATGTACCTGTTGTGTTGGTTCAAAGAATAACACTTTCGAGATCAAAATTCAAAAAATTTCTGATTTTTTGGGATGCCCCAGCAGAAGAAATTATGCTGCTACATTGCCCCCTCGAGATATCGAGCGAAAATGTCAATTTTTTGATTGAGATCACGATAAAAAAGTGAGGAGTGGTTCTGCTAATTAGAAAAGGAAAATTATTTAGAAAGATCGTATATTTGATGTAGACAACTTTGGTGATGTATAGACAGCCATCAACCATGGGTAGCCTCATGTATATTTTGAGATATCACACATATTTTGGATAGAAATGTTAGTAAAGATAAAAGAATAAGAAAAATAAGATGAATGGATGAACCCTTGAGTCTAAGAAGATGCAGAAGTCCAACAAGTCTTTGAATTGTCGAGACTTTATTAGATATGGTGATGAGTGGTGATGATTTGCTTATCCAGGGATTGGGACACAAATGGCACAAATTTCCTTATGTTTGATAAAACACATAGACACGATGCATCAAGGTATGAACAACTAGGATGGCATGGTCAAGTGCGATGGACTTTGACTCAGCAAACAAATAGGAGTATTCTTGTTCACATTGGACATACAAAAACCTTGCTAGAATTCACTTCAGATGTTTCAAAAATCTTGGACCAAAACACCAAAAGGCATAACCTAACAATGTAATAGTCAACAAGCTATTCAAAAACCCTTCCATACAAACCTACAAAAGCAATTATTCGCCAAGTTATATTACAAGAATGTCCAACAAGCACAAAAAATGAAATATAATGATCAATGCCCCATTCCTTTCTTTGTAAATCATTTTGATAGATATCATTGAGAGGTCATTGGAATAAGTGCAATAAGATAAGTTATAAGAAAATATCAAGCAAATAAATAAGCCAATGTTCTTCATACCTCTATTCAAGACTAAAACTATGGTGATACCTGATGTTGATCTCCATTGTAGGAAGGATGCATCCTAGGACATGACGTTATCATATTATATTGAGACTAATGACATGATGGGATATTGATACCAAGAGTTAAACAACTTGTTTACCTACTGTGCTAGACTTAAGAACTTTGCATTTGAGTTTACACTTTTAAATTTTCTATACTTGCTTCTACTTGTTTTGCCAAAGTTTGAAGATGATGACTAATTTATTGTGAGTGGATGTTTATTGCAGGTGAAAGAAAAATGGGATGATTTTGTGTTTTTGGAATGTTTTTTGGTATTTTGAAATGTTTTGAGGCTATTTTTAAGCTTTTTGAGATGTGTTACAAATGTTTCTGGTGTTTTCTAAGATTTTGACCAAGAACCTAACCGAAGGACCTATCCTAGGGGCCTTGGGGGCTGATCAAAGCTTAGCCTTTCCTACATTATACACACAGAGACCACATAGTTTGACTGACATAGACTCATTTATTGATGAGATATGAACAATTGGATTATTAGTTTATTATGATGGACACCTAAAGGACCTATCTTAGGGGCCTCGGGGGCTAATCAAAGATTAGCCTTTCCTACATTATAAACGCATAAGCTTCGTAGTTTGACATGATGACTATATTTTTTACTTTTGTTTTTTGCTTTTGACCTACTTTTTCTATTTTTGACATTTTTTGAATTTTTTGAGATTTTTTGGTTCTATGAATGTTTTTGGATTTTTTGATGTTTTGAGGATTCCAAGGATATACACAAATCTGATCCAATGTGGGTATAAGGGCTTGCCCCTAGTGTGATACGATAAACTACTTCGATATAGGCAGGAGAAAATGACCTTATAAATGTGCCAAGTAGTACTTAGATGAAACATGATACGTACACAAGATCAAGCTATGATGCACACATGGATGGGGGGATGGAAGAAATATGGAATGCGATGGGTGAATGTGATGGAAACTGATGTGGAACAATGCCAAAGAATCCATGGTGGATGTAAAGTGCTTATTTACATGAGGCACCTATTTTCCAAGTTTTCACCAAGGTACTTTCCCAAAGTGCCACTAAAGTGGTTTTCACTAGAGGACAATTTTTTTTTGCTTACTGTTTTGAATCCTTTTTCTAATTTTTTTGGATTTTTTCATATTTTTTGATTTTTTTGTATTTTTGATTTATACCTTGCAAGCTGAGACTTTTTTTTTTTGAGATGGGAGCTATTGATGGTCTCTTGCAAAGGATCACCTTCTAGTGTGGATTACTGATATGCTGTTGATTCATAACTTGCGGTGATGACAAAGGGTCCCAACTAGTTGGGTTCAAATTTTCCCTTGCTATCTAGATTTGGCACATTTTTTTAATTTTCTTTCAACATGAGCTCTCCAACCTGGAAGGATCAATTCTTGATCTTCTTATTATAGCTCCTTTTGAGAGGATTTTGATAAACTTGTAAGTAGTTCAAACCATCCATGCATCACTCATCTAGTAATTCCAACTCATTCAACTATGACACCCGATACTCCTCATCAATAATAAGATTCTGCAATGATATCCTCAGGGATGGGAGCTCAACCTTAATGGGCAAGGTGGATTCTAATCCATAGAAAAAGGAGAAAGGGGTTGCACCTATAGGTGTGTAGATACTCATTCGATAGGCCCATAAGGTGAGATTTAGTTGTAGGTGCCAGTCACGACCAACTTCATTGACTATTTTCTTTAGGATTTTCAAGATGTTTTTATTCGTAGCCTCAACTTGGCCATTTCCCTAAGGGTAGTATGGACTAGAGAAGCGATGTTGGATATTGAATTTTTGGCATAGCTCATAAACATCTTGGTTTTTGAAGGGTGTTCCATTATCAGAGATAAGGGCTTGTGGAACACCATAACAAAAAATGAGGTATATTTGAAAATGAATTTAGAGATCTGATTCCCTATGATAGAGGTCATGGGGATGTCTTTTACCCACTTTGTGAATTATTCTGTGGTGGTGATAATGAACTTGTGTCAATTAGATGAGGTGGGAGTGATTTTGCCGATGAGTTCGAGCCCCCATTGTGAAAAAGGCCAAGGTGTTACAATCAACTGGAGCTCCTGATTTGGTGCATGGATGAGGTCTCCATGATGTTGGCATTACATACACCTTCGAACATAGTCATGTGCTTCCTTCTCCATTGTAGGCCAGTAGTACCCCATCCTCAATAGTTTCTTGGCTAAGGTAATACCACTAGAATGTGAACCACAAATACCATTGTGTACCCCGGTCAAAGCAGTCAAAGCTTCCTTGGGGTTAAGGCATCGAAAGAGGGTTCCTTCAATAATCCTATGGTAAAGGGTGTCACTTAAGATGACAAAGCGGGATGAATTTTTAGTGAAGGTTTTCTTGAGATTTGGGGTGTTGTCAGTGGGGAGGAATCCTATTTTCAAGTAGGTGAATATTTCATGGTACCAAGGATCATCAGGACCAACAATTTTGCATAAAAACTTAGATTCTAGTACCTCAAAAGCTGGTACGAGAAGTTGCTCTACAAGAAATTCATGTTTATGGACATTTCATGGGATATCTAGCAATGATCTAATTGTAGCCATAGGATTAGTTGCTCTATTGTTTACCCTTGGTATCTACTCAAATGTTATGTCAATGAAGAACTCCTTGAGATCCTCCACCAACTTTTTGTACGGGGTAAGCTTATCATCCTTAGTTTTATATTCATCTATCACTTGATTGATAATCAATTGTGAGTCCCCATAGACCTTGAGTGCCATGATTTCCATTATATTGCAATCCAAAGTCCTATGACAAGAGCTTCATACTCCAAAATGTTATTGGTGCAAGGGAAAGACAACCAGTATGATTTTGGGATATAATCCCCTTGTGGTGTGATGAAGAAGACTCTTGCTCCTAATCCATGCTATGTGTATGACTTGTAGAAATATAACTTTGAATGATCTACTACACTAAGGTTGAAAATGGAATCATCTGGAAACTCTTATACCAGTGGGTTTTCTACATATATTGGAGCTTCAGCCAATTGATCTGCAATAGATTGTCCTTTGATAGCTTTTAGTTCCACATACTCAATGTCATACTCTATCAATATCATCACCCACTTGGCCATCCATCCTATGAGTGTTTCTTTAGAAAGTAGATACTTGAGAGGGTCTATGTTGGCGATGAGATTTATCTAATGAGCCAACATGTAGTGCCTAAATTTTTGTGAGGCAAACACTATTGCTAGACAAGCCTTCTCGATGAATGTGTAGTTTAGCTAATGTCTCACCAATGTTCTACTGATATAGTAAATAGCTTTTTCTTTCCCTATTTCATCATGTTGAGCTAATAGAGCACCAAGTGCTTCTGTCGTAGCTGATATGTAGAGTATCAATGGTTTTTTCTGGATTGGTGGCATGAGGACTGACGATGTCAACAAGTATTCCTTGATTTGATTGAATTCCTAATCACATTTCTCATCCCATTTGTATGGTACCCCCTTGTTGAGAAGATGAGAATATGGGATGGTTTTATCTACTAATTGTGCTATGAATCTTTGAATGGATTGGAGCCTTCCCTGCAAACCCCTTAACTGCTTCAATGTCGTTGGTGCTTCTGTGTTAAGGATTGCTTTGACTTTCAGATGGTCTATCTCAATTCCCCTCATTGATACAATATATCTTAGGATCTTTCCTGATTGTACATTAAAGATACATTTCTTGGGGTTGAGTCATACCTTATATTCTTCCAGTTTGTCAAAGATTATGCCCAGTGTTGATATGTGGTCCTGAAAATTTCTTGATTTGGCTAGTATGTCATCCACATAATCCTCTACATATTTGTGAATCATATCATGGAAAATTAGAGTCATAGACCTTTGGTAGGTAGTTTCGGCATTCTTTAACCCAAATGGAATCATGTTCCAATAGTAGGTGCCCCATGGACAAGTGAAAGTTGTTTTGTTTTGGTCATCTTTCACAATCATGATCTGGTTATATCATAAAAACCCATTGATAACATTTCATGCCCTATCGTTAGATCTACAACCATTTCACTCTTAGGAAGAGGAAAATCATCCGTAGGGCATGCTTTGTTTAGATCTCAAAAGTCAGTGCAAATACGAATGCCCCCAGTGGGCTTAGAAATAGGCACAAGGTTGGAAACCCATTCAGGATAGTCAATGGGTTGTATGAATCCAATGTTAAGGATTTTATGTAGCTCAAGTTTGACCAATAATGTGATCTGTGGATGCATCTTTCTCAATTTCTGTCTTATTGGTTTTGCCTCTGGATAAACGGCTAGGTGGTGGACTATTACCTTTTGATCAAGGTATGGCATGTCAATATAGGTCCATGCAAAATTCACTTTCCTTTCTCTTAATAATGTCGCTATATTTTCTTGTTCCTCAGCCAAGAGGGACTTGGCATAGAAAGTGATGTGTGGTGTTTCTTCAGTCCCCAAATTGATTAGGTTGCATTTCTTTGCTAGGACTATTGATTTCTCTTGATGGATGGCACTAAGGGTCATATTGAATCCTTCATCCTTTGACACCTTAGAGAGGTATTCACCATTAGATACATCCTTTCTTTTTACTATTTTTTGGTCAAAAAGTGCCATAGTGTGCTTTTCACCTAGAGACCTAGACATTACTCTTAGATTTTATGTTTTGTGACTAAGAGATTCAATCGTTTCCCCATAGTATGCATTTGTTCCCAACTGAATATCAAACCCTGATTTGTGGTCTCCATATGGCAGAGTATCCCTTAGTCCCATGAATTCTAAGATAGCCTCATCATTTTTGAATGTATTTAAGATCGGTGGTCCTCAATGGTCACAGTCTATTAGTTGGGGGTAAACAAGATTTAGTTCAATGGTTTGGTTACTTGACTTGAAATACATGGTGGTAACCATAAAAAGGGAGGAGTCTTCAAATAACATGGGTAGGTCTGAGAGGGGATCCTCCAAAGGATAACTGATCGATATGGTTAGCGACGAGGAAGCTTTGACTATTTTAACCATAACACCTTTGCAAAGTATGGTTAACTTCATAGGTGTTGGTTAATGGATTGTGCTTTTCAAATGATCAGATGAATGACAAAAAAATTCCCAGCAACAAAGATAAATCAATTACCAATAGCTTTGTAGATCGCTATTGGATTAACGATTGTCCTCTGAATTTTAGAGGTACAACTCCCTCTTATGATATTCAAGGAAATAGGAAAAATAGAACAAAAAATTAAGGTATGCTTTTAGAGTAAGTGCACCAAGATGGTTCCCAAAAAGGGGGCTTAAGTGGCCACTTTTCTTTTGAAATCAGGAAATACTGACCTTGGACATGAAATTGAGGATAGTTACACTCAAAAATTTGAGATGGAACAAAAACAAGGATCGAAGTCCTTCGAGACTACTTTCTAAACTACTAATTTATTTTGAAAATGGTTGAGATTAAGGGGTTCAAAAGATGGACATACACAAATTGGTACTATTTTTGTCAAAAAAACATAACATAGGAACTCTTGTACGACCTGAGCAAGGTGAACTTTTTTGTAGTATTTTTAAAATCACTACGGTCAAAAGTTAGCTAACAATATCTAATTGATGCATGATTTTTCTGATAATTTTTAATGAATATTTGATTTTTTACTCATTTTCTAAGTGGGCACTTCCTGAAAAGTATAATTTTGGCCGTGCTCCCCTTAAAAACTTTTGAAGCTAATTGATTTTATTTTTATTTTTTATTTTTAAATTGTAGAATAGAGTAGTTTCAAAAAATATAATTTATTTGAAATTTTGATGAACAGTTAATTTATAATGAAAAAAACCAAACACTACTTTTTTGGCGAAAAAAGAGACATACAAACAAAAGAAATTATGGATGAAAGGTTAACATTGTTAAAAGTGAAAAAAATTACATCGTTGGATAGCTAAGAGAACCTAACATTACCCATGTGTTAGATTTTGTTGATATTGAACTAGATGCAATCTTGACGGTGAGCACGAAGCCGATTACGTGAAAAATTGTAAAATTTGCAAAAACACGTCTCTGGTCATTGGGAATGCCCTCCAAGCCTTTAGGTTGGTATTCCAAGAAAAATACCAATGCTAAGGCTTGGGGATTTCCAAAGAAAAATATAACGCGCTCATGTTATTTCCTAGTTTTGACATTTTTCTTATCTGGGATACATGCCAAGCAAGA
>VDFB02008349.1:0-30680 GCA_007258455.2 Sequoia sempervirens
GGGTATAATTTGGGCACCAAAATTGGGTCCCTTGTTTTGACTCATGGTGTTGGAAATTATTGGTGGTTTCCTATATTTCCTTGGCCTATATATTGGATGCTTGGGATGGATTTCATATGTTTTCTTTATTTTTCAGGGTTATTATATTAGTTCTATACTCCAAATATAGAGTTGTAGATATCCATTAGAAGCATTGAACTCTATATTCAAAGGTTTTTTCAAGGGTCTATCTTGTGTTCTATAAGTTGTTACTCTATTGAATTTTATATAGATTTTTTTTTACTTGCATTATTTCTCTCATAGAATTATTGTGGATGTAGTCTAATTTCCTTTAAAACAATATGTAATACCCAAGTGATGACCATAAGATAATGAACATAAATAGAGATGCCCCTAATTGGGTGAAGCATAACAATCACAGACAAAAGCAACAAGTTAAGAGATAAATCAAAAGAGATATTATATAAGGTGAGTGTGAATGAAAATTAAAAGTCATAAGCTCAACAATAGTGAAGAATATATAAGATCAAATAGAATAAACACATCTCAATTAGAAAGGTGAATTTGAAACATAAAATACATAATGATAATGTTTTTTTTTTCAAAATTCAACTATGTAGTTTTTAAGTCAAATTCATTAACTCATGAAATATGGGTTAATGAGTTTGGCTCAAAAACTATGTAGTTGGGTCTTGGTAAATGATTATTAATTAACACATTACAATAATGCCTCCTACTTGTTGATATAAAATACAAGTTATTCTTTTTATCAACATGATGAGAGTGCTTGTTAATCACTCCATAGTTTGCATCATCCCAAATCTATAGGGAAACACAAGAAGAAAATACATAAAAGATGAAATAAGTGATATGAACAACATGAACTTGTGTCAATATGACAACACTGATGGTGTCTTAGCATCATCCACATTGTAACTAATAATATGGAGAACAACAAAACATAAAATAAAAAACCAAAGGGAATAGAAATTGAAAGTTCAAAGTTTTAACCAATTATGAGAGAACCTTCCCCCAAAGGGTCATCCTCATCCCAATCATGATATATAATTTCCTCTTATTTTATCACTAGATCCTCAAATAGAATCCCTCATCACCATGAAACGTAGTATTCTTAAGAAATATACTTGAAAATGCTCTTTCTCTAATTTTTCTTTTTTCATCCTTTGCTATAAATTCTTGTACCTCCACGTGTAGATTGTGAACTTCTTAGCATTTTTATCTTTTTTTGGAACCCAATTTTAAGGATCTTTTTTAACATGAAGAAACTTTAGAACTCTCATTCATAATTCTTCTATTCTTTTCTTACTTCCTTGCCACTTGTGTAATTGGTTGCTCATATGGCATTTGTAGGCCTGCATGTATCAAAAAATTTATGCTTATGTGTTGTGTTGAAATTTTGAAAACATACATAAGGAAAGATCAAACAACAAACGAGAACACCTTCCTCGCATGAGAGCTGCAAAAAATGATTTTCTATTTCCTCAAAAAGAAAAAAATAATAGAATTACTAGATTGAATAATACAATGAAGGAGAACGTTTATAAGAGAAAAACCCAAATGAGAAAGGGATTAGACCATGAAAAGTGTCATCATACTTTGTGATAAGACAAAATGATCTAATAATAACTCAATCTAATAAAAGAAAAAAATACTCCTAAGTTCAGTTTAAGTGCATAAAGTGAAATTAGCATAATAATCAATTAAAGATTAATTAATTATTAGCTAATGAATGATTACTCTACCATGTTGAAGGATGTTCCACTCATGGTTATTTAGGTCTTCTATCTTCTTGAAGTGCTTTATAATATTATTGGTGTAATTTTTGAAACACAAACATACCTAAAAGTTATGAGGTCTATAGAGTGGAATAGTGAAGGTTCCCTTGTTTAGAAGGTGACTAGCCTAAAGAGTCTTTCATGATTTGATCAAGAGGTTTACAAGAATCCTTGGTTAGAGAGTGCATTGGTTGGTCTATTCAAAGGGTTGTGTATTAGGAGTCATTCTGCTGTAGGAAAATTCACCGCCAACAATTCATTGTCAATAATTCACCACAGGAAAATTCATTGCCATGAAAAATTCACCTCAAGGAAAATTCACCACCAGTAATTCACCGCCGTAGAAAATTTATCGTAATAAAAGTTTGCAATTAATTTTCTGTGGCGGTGAATTGTTGGTGGTGAATTTTTCTTGAAGTGAATTTGTCATGGCGGTGAATTTTCCTACAATGAATTGTTGGCAGTGAATTTTTTGACGGTGAATTGTTGGTGGTGAATTTGCCTGATGCCAAGTCATTCATGTGAAATAGATGTTCACAAAGTCCAATTTTCAACTATTAGCCAACATAAACCTCTATTTTATTTTAAGTTACTTTTTTTATGATTATGATTGTAATTGATCTGTCTTCCTACAATTGAGTTTGTGTATTAAATTTGTTTTGAAATTGATTGAAAATTTTAAAGAACAACATGCTTGTATATTTACCTTTACTTTCAACCCAGTTTGATAAAAATTGGATTAAAAAACTTAAAACAACAATTCATCAAGTCCCCAAAATTAAAATTTTAATTGCATAAGCTGCATAGGTTGTGTATTAGAATTTGTTCATTTTGAAAAATAAATAATATTTTTTCAATACAATAAGGAAAAATGTTAAAATTTGTGAAATTTTATTGTTGAAAAGTTTAAAAAATAGCTTATGTACTTACCTTGTATGATTGAAATCAATCATTAAAATGAAATTTGAACCTAATTAACCATTGATGTAAGAGATATAGAAAGAGAAGGGTGGAAGAGAAGAGTGAATAGAAAATAAAATATAAAATTCAATACTACATTCAATCCTTCCTATGTGCCATTTGGTGAATGTACAAACTCGATGAAAAGAAATATTTCTTGGACTCATTGCCATAATTTGAATATGAGTTGATCCAATCTTCAAAGGAAGTTGTGCGTGTGAGTGTTAACAAATTGTAGCATGCACAAATATGTTCAATTGTCCACACAAGATACGCTATAATTAATGGAGTATTAATGGTATAAATATGTGGTCTAGAGGTTTCATCATCATTCGTTGAATTAAGTGTGTAAGTTTGAGTGGAGAGAAGATATATTTAGTGTTTGGAAAACCACATTAAATGAAAGAAAAATGAGTAAAATTGGAGCAAAACAAAGAATTCAAACTTGACGGTTTCCAAACCCCAATGAGTTTTCCAATGCTTACAATGAGTTGCACATAAGTTTAAATAATAAATTTTGGAAATGACGTAAACAGTCCTTCCCTCCAAATTGTCACACAATGGCAAATAGACCCTCAATAGGTCATGAGTTGTCCCTTCACATTCTACTCTTTCTATCTACTTGTTTCAAAACAATACACATTTTCGAATTGTTCTTCTACCTTTTGCACACAATTCATCCCTTGAATATGGTATAATGGTTTTTTTCAAACATAACCATCTCTCCTATTTATAACATTTCTTAGCTACCACTTAGTCTAGACCATCCTAAGTTCATATTCTTCTACTATTCTAATTTATTTAACTTTTTTATTTTATTAAGAGGGGTAAACACTTTTGACTTGGAGCTATGAACCAGTGAGGTCACAAACGACGGACCTCATCCCCAATATAAATTCTCAATAGTTACACCCCATTGGGGTTTGAACCACGATGACAAGAATAACAACACAACAATTTAACCATAACACCATGCCACTATTGACTAATTTATTTAACTTGTGGCAATGCTTGATATCCATTCTTCTCCATAATTTTTAGGTACATGAAGGCTCAATTTAACCATCAAAATATATTTTCTTTCTTCACAATTTGAAATAAACTATACCCTTGCTATAAACTCCTTTTTCAATTGCTCTTCCATTTCTACACATGATTCATCCCTTCACAACAATAATAGAATCACCATTACCAAAGATTGTGGTTAGATCCAGTCTCTATTTTGGAATCTCCCTCCTCTCGTAGCAAGTTTAATGTATACAATGAAAGATAACATTACATTTTAACTTAAAAAACCTACAACTCTTAAAAATAGTTGTTTTTGCTACCTTGAATAATTGTGGGGTCGCAACTATAATGGTTGGAAACTATAATATAATCAGGAGGAAAACCCAACAATTGCATCGTAGACCAATTTTCATTGAATAGCTCATTTCCACATGCTTGATCTCTGGTTTCTAGAAGAAATTAATGCATTAATTCTTCTGCAAACAGTGCATCTTTCTATACCTTGGTTGAAACTCAAACCCAATATCTTACCATCCCTTGACTGCAGACAACTGGATGAGGAGTGCAGAGAATCAATTATATTAATCAAATCAGGCATATAGTGAGAATATCTTTGACGAGAGAATTATGGAAACTTTATTCAAAATCTATTTTCTTTTTCAATTTTTATCTTTGGCCCTGAAAGAATTCATATGCTCCAGAGTCCAGAGTAATTGACTTAAGTTATAGCAATATTGGACAAAAACTCCTTGTATTTCACAACACACCTATACAATGTTATGTGGCCCTGCTTAATGCCCTTGAACCATTTTTTCAAACACTTCATGTGCCTGGTTTGCAAGTAGCCCTGGATTTCTTCCTGTGTAGACGCTACAAGCTCAACCAATTGATTTCTATTCTATTTCTCCGTACTTTAGACCAAAGATAATTTTCAACATCAGATATCAGCCAATGTATCTGTATGTAAAATACATGACATGTGACCACCCAAATACTTTTCTCCTTGTGCTCTACACCAGCACAGTTTCAAAGGCCATCTGAATGTATTTAACCTAACCAACTGCTAGGATTATCACTATGTGATTTTGAACTCTGGCTCAGAACCACGTGATAATGTTCTAAGGAGGCAAGTGCATCCTCTAGCTTCTGAATTGAAGTTATCAAAGGATCATCTTTCCCTTGACAATCCAATAGAAGTGAGAGGTCTCCTTTTAAACTAGCAGATGCCTAAATTGTTACAGTATCTATGACAGCACCTGTTGAAGCCATTGCACCTCCACCTACAAGATCTCTCAACTCTACACCAGCCACTCATTCCACAACACAAACTAAACTTGGTTCCTTCATAAACATCTCTTCAACATCATCTTCTCCATCTTCTTCTAAGTAGATTTTGTTGGCTTCAGGTAAATTCACCGCCAACAATTCACTGTCAACAAATTCACTTCCAACAATTCATCGCCAACAATTTATCGTCGTGACAAATTCTTCTCGTGAAAAATTCACCACCAGCAAGAATGAATTTGTCATGATAATGAATTGTTGACGATGAATTGTAGGAGGTGAATTTATTGACAGTAAATTTGCCTAGAACTGATTTTGTTGCTTGTCTTATGACTCTCCCTCTAATGCTACTCATCTCTGAGCATAACTTCTTATTTGTGGGCCATACAAATCATCCGTGTGTGGTATACACACCATTTCATGGTCCAAGAGATCACATCTCTTTGAGACATTTTGTCAAACGGCTCGCCCACCCAATATCTGTATTCCCCAATAACTACAATATCTGAGACAAACTGAACTCCATTTTGTGCTGACAAATGTTCATAACCTGTTCCAGAGCTACCTTTGGGCAAGAACTGGGATGATGTTGGCAAAGGTTGTGAGCAGTCTTTCCACTGGAATTACATTTGCTTGAGAAAGCTTACGAAGTTGATATGAAGTAGGAGGTATTTTCCGCAGTGATGTCAAATTATGATATTGCTTCTCGAGGGATTCAGGTGTAGTTTAGAGTCAAACTCATTGACCCATGTTTCATGAGTAGTGTTCAACAGAACCCATCTCTCATGATATCCGAGATAGTCCACTTAGCACTCATTGCATCTAGGTGATGCTCAGGAAGTGAAGCGGTCGAGTCGGGAGATTTCCATCCGATCTTGCTCGACTCAAGCAACTAAGGAGTTTTCTCCAAGGTTAAGCCGGCTTGAGTTGTTACCCCATTTGCAAAACCTTCAGCAAGTGTTGTGCCTTATGAACCATTCATAATAGAGCGCCTTTAGCTCATCAATTGATAAGTAGGAGGTATTTTTCCACAGCGTGTCAAATTATGATATTGCTATCAGGATTCAACCGTGTCGTTTCGAGTCAAACTTATTGACCCATGTTTCATGAGTAGTGGTTCAACAAGAACCCATCTCATGATATCGAATAGTCCGCAGCACTCTCATTGCATCTAGGTGATGCTCCGCGAGGTGAAGCGAATTAAGATCCACGGAGGGTTGCCATCCGATCTTGCTCGAGCTCAAATTAAACAACTAGGAGTTTTCTCAAAGGTTAAACCCACTTAGCTTGCGACCCCATTTGGAAAAACTTCAGCAAGTGTTGTGCCTTAGGAACCATTTATTATAGAGCCCCTTCAGCTCATCAGTTGATAAGTAGGAGGTATTTTTCCTGGTATCAGAATTATGATATTGCTATCGAGTTCAGCAGGTAGTTTAGGAGTCAAACTCATTGACCCATGTTTCATGAGTGGTGGTTCAACAAGAACCCATCTCTCCTTGATATCGAATAGTCCACTTAGCACTCATTGCATCTAGGCGATGCTCACAGAGGTGAAGCACTGGTCCGTCCCGAGAGGTCACCCATCCCAGTACTGCTCCAGCTCAAGCACGCTTAACCAGGGAGTTTTCTCCAAGGTTAAGCCAGCAGGTTGATACCAAAGGCAACCGGCAAGTGTTGTGCCTTATGAACCATTCATAATAGAGCCCTTTAGCTCAATTGATAGAGTAGGAGGTATTTTTCCTGGCCGTGTCAAATTATGATATTACTGCTCCGGGGATTCAGCAGGTAGCCAGTTTAGAGTCAAACTCATTGACCCATGTGTTCCATGAGTAGTGGCTCACAAGAACCATCTCTCATGATAATAAATGGCCCACTTAGCACTCATTGCATATAGGTGATGCTCACAGAGGAGAAGCATTGGGCCTTCCCAGGAGGTTACCCATCCGATCTTTGCTCGGCTCAAAAGCGTGCTTAACCAGGGAGTTTTCTCCAAGGTTAAGCCCGCTTGAGTTGTTACCCCATTTGCAAAACCTTCAGCAAGTGTTGTACCTTATGAACCATTCATAATAGAGCCCCTTTAGCTCATCAATTGATAAGTAGGAGGTATTTTTCCACAGCGTGTCAAATTATGATATTGCTATCAGGATTCAACCGTGTAGTTTCGAGTCAAACTCATTGACCCATGTTTCATGAGTAGTGGTTCAACAAGAACCCATCTCTTATGATATCGAATGGTCCTTAGCACTCATTGCATCTAGGTGATGCTCACAAGGTGAAACGCTGGTCCGTCGAGGTTACCCATCGATGCTCGACTCAAGCTTAACTGAGGTTTTCTCCAAGGTTAAGCCAGCTTGATTGTTACCATTGCAAAACTTTCGGCAAAGTGTTGTGCCTTATGAACCATTCATAATAGAGAGCCTTTAGCTCATCCCGATTGATAAGTAGGAGGTATTTTCCGCGGTACGTGTCAAATTATGATATTGCTATCAAGATTCAACCGTGTAGTTTCGAGTCAAACTCATTGACCCATGTTTCATGAGTAGTGGTTCAGCAAGAACCCATCTCTCATGATATCGAATGGTCCACTTAGCACTCATTGCATCTAGGTGATGCTCACAGAGGTGAAGCACTAGTCCGTCCTGGGAGGTCACCCATCCCAGTACTGCTCCAGCTCAAGCGCGCTTAACCAGGGAGTTTTCTCTAAGGTTAAGCCCGCTTGAGTTGTTACCCCATTTGCAAAACCTTCAGCAAGTGTTGTGCCTTATGAACCATTCATAATAGAGCCCCTTTAGCTCATCAATTGATAAGGAGGTATTTTCCACAGCATGTCAAATTATGATATTGCTATCAGGATTCAACCGTGTAGTTTCGAGTCAAACTCATTGACCCATGTTTCATGAGTAGTGGTTCAACAAGAACCCATCTCTCATGATATCGAATGGTCCACTTAGCACTCATTGCATCTAGGTGATGCTCACGGAGGTGAAGCACTGGTCCGTCCCGGGAGGTCACCCATCCCGGTACTGCTCCAGCTCAAGCGCGCTTAACCAGGGAGTTTTCTCCAAGGTTAAGCCCGCTTGAGTTGTTACCCCATTTGCAAAACCCGGCCAAGTGTTGTGCCTTATGAACCATTCATAATAGAGCCCCTTTAGCTCATCGGTGATAAGTAGGAATTTATTTTTTTTCCACACGGCGTGTCAAAGCGCATTTTGTGTAGCGGTAATTCAGAAATGCTTGCTCCGGCTTACGAAGTGTGTAAGCATTTTGTATGGCATGAATCCCAATCTTGCTCCGACGAAGTGTCTTAAAGCATTTTGTGTTGATAATTCAAGTTCCTGTATGACGTTTTGACATTCTTGTATTTCGGGGTTTGACCCCAAAATGCTTTGTTTTACATTTGCATTTCTTATCCCGAGGTCTGCACAATAAAATCAAAGATTAGAACTTCAATATTTAATTTTAATTCACGAATTAAAATATTTCAATCAATAAAATTAAAATTAGAATATTGGATGTAAAATTTTCACATTTAAACATTAAATTTGAAAGTATATATTTTAATTGAAATATATATATTTTAAACATTCACAATTAAATTTCTGGGTTTTAGGTTTTATAGAATAACTTTCAAATTTATTTTTCATCTTGAGAGTTTAAATTAACTTAGTCTAGATTCTAGCCATTCAATTTTGTAATTTATACTTCTAAATTCAAGTAGATGTCAATTTAGAGTCAAGGATTGCTTGCATTTTAATCAAATGATCTTTAAAAATAATTTTAAAGTTTGAGGGCATGAAAGAGATTTATTTATCTTTTATATACCTGAGAAGTAATGCTAGTTCAAAATCCAACGATAAGTTTTCATTTTAATAACCCAATTTTAGAGTTAAGAGTATGAGAAAATTATACAATTTTTCCTTAAATGTAACTTTGGTATCATGATCTAGACTTATTGAACTTGAGGTAGGGCAATTAGCAAACAAGTGAAACACAGAAACAAGTGATAAATGACAAAGTGTTATGAGGTGATGATGGATAGTGTGACGAAATACAACATGCAAAATGTGACAAAAGACCAAAGTATGAATATCAATACAACTAGTTGCACATGACTAGGGATGGATGATATAAACACAATTCAACTAGACTCAACAAAAGAAGGGTCCTCAATTCAACAAGAACCCTATGTACTATGAAGGTTCACACCAAGCAAGAAGGTAAGTACCTTTCATTTTTATCCTTGAAGGTTCTTGTGACCTTAAAATTATTGATTATTTCACTCCTTTTCACTCCATTATTCTTGCTTATAATTCTTATACATGTCATGTACACCATTTTTACATTCATATGAATGTATTTTGGATGTTTTTACATATGTACCCATAGTAAAATATCTTAATTCCAATAAAGGTTCATGCAAATCCCTAGGGATGGTAGTTCCACCTCACCTTTATGTACATATTTTCACATTGATATGGTTCTATCTATGACCACCCAAGTAAAACAAAAAATATCCAAAGAAGGAATATTATGACATAAAACTAACACTTCCTTTAGACCCACCTCTAAGGACCAAATGATATGTATCACAATCTCAATCAAAATACCATTAGTAAATTACAAATAAACCCATGGATGTGCATCAACTTCTTGTTGAATGCGATGATTAAATTGTATGGAATATAAAGCATTCAATATACAAGATTAAACATTAAGTGAATAAACCCATGATAGGAATAAACTTCATAATCACTAGAAATGCATAGATTTTACAAATGACGACTTATATACTAATGATTAAGACAATGAATAAAAAGTAGGGAAAGCATAGATGCATTAACACATAAATTTACTCTAGGAAAACCCTTTCAAGGAAAAACCTAGCCAAAAAATCAATGACACACTATACTTACTTAAACTAGAGAATACAAATATAATAAAAAATTCTACACAAGTAAGAGTTTTATGCCTAGATTTTGAAGGACTCTAACAACATTCTAGCACCATCCCCATACATAAAATATTCTTTCATCCTCAACCAAAACTAGCACTCAATAAATAGACGAGTAACCACAAATCCAAATGTTTGTCTGAAGATTCACTCAATTCATGACTTCAACTTCTAAGAATCTTCAAGTTACATGTAACTCCATTTGTTATAAATGCTTTATAACTCCCATCACCATACTTTTACAACATAACATTCATGTCATAACAAACCTTCCAAGTGGAAATTTTTGTCATACAAGGAATCCCATACATTCCTCCTAGGATGGCATTCCATTTAATGAGAATCCAAAAATTACAACATTAAAATGTTACAAGAGTTGAAAGGCTTATAACACACCTAACCAATATATTTTAATATTCTTCCACTTCTTATATACATTATAAAAGAACATAGAAAATGATATCATAGATCTAATAGCTATGGGAAATGTCCATAGTTGATATATACTTATTTATACTTCTTCATGCTCATAAGTTTTGTCAATGAGCCTACAATGTTTTTAGAAGTGTTCACCTTCTCAATCATCATCCTCTATCCTTCACCATGCCAATCCTCTATCCTTCATCATGCCATGAAAAATATTATTGCGCATCAATGTGTTATCTATGCATGACATAAAGGGCTCTACGCCAAATAAATAACACTCTAACTATCACAGCTAATCCACACTATGTCTTGTCTCAAGCTAACATAAAAACATGACTTTTGAAACCAAAAAATCTACTTATAAATGTGACTAGTAGCCATACACTCAAATTTTGTATTTGAAAGAGAAACTACAACTTACCTCTTTCTTATCCAAATATATACACCACCAAACACGTTGAACAAAATCATTAGTGGACCTCTTACTATAAAGGTCACCGACCCAATATAGACATTAACAAAACCTTATATGTTTAGTTTTTTTGCCACACTAGGTCTTCCTTGGTAGAAAATAGAATACTTTTATAAAGTTACATAAAGATATCTAAAGACCCTCTTAACACTAGTCCAATGCCTTTGGCCACATCACACATAAACATGCTCAAGAAGCCCACTACTTGGGAAATATTTAGTCTTATACAAACCATCACCTACATTAGGTTTCTAATGAAACTAGAATATGGAACATTGCACATGTCCTCTTTATCATCCTTAGTCATAAGACACTATTATATAGACAACTTAGTTCCCGCAAGAATGAGAACATACATTGGCTTATAGTCATGCATATTGAATCATTGTAACCTAGAGAATATATTTGTCATGTGATCCAAAAATTTATCTATTAATCTTTAGAAATAATAATCATATTTGATTAATATTTCTATGAATGATAATCTTATCAAATTGTATATCAAATTTAAGGTAAAACCTAGGTATGGTTTCACTTTTTTTTATATGATTTCACTTTGATGAGAAAAAGTTAACATTTATTTATAGTATTATATATGATAAACTACTACATATTGCCTTGAGGTGTATGCAGCATGGTTATTCTAACCTTTTCTATTGTTAGAGGGAGAGAATCATACGAAAGAGGGAGGTAGGTCATGATAATATATGTAAATTTGAACTTATTGAACTATCACACACGTATATTAGCTTACATGCTATTAGTTTTTTATGACAGTTTTATAGGTGTGATAATGAAGTTAGGTATGTTCTTAAGTGTGAACAATAATTAATTAATATTGATTCATGGTTAAATAGTTTGATAATTATTTTATTATGAAGTCATTTGGAAATTAATTTAATTAATTAATCAAGATAAATAATATTGTTTCATAATTAAATAATTTCATAATTATTTGATTATGAATTCATTTGGAGATTGTTTTAATTAATTAATCAAAATAATTAATATTATTTGGTACTTAAATAGTTCAAATTTATTTAATTATGAAGTCATTTGAAAACTAATTGAACTAATTATCCAATAAGGATAATTTTTTAGATAAGAATTTAAATGTAACTTTCTTATTTAAAATATATATATATTTTATTGAATAATTATAATTAAATTATTTCTAAATAGGTTGATAATTTAGATAATTTAAAATATTGAATAATAAATTTATATTTAATATTCTATAAATTCTTATCTTTCTAATTTTAGTTTATGATGATTTAACAACTTAATGATATACATCTTTATTTTAAAAACAAAAAGAAATGAAATAAAAGGAAGAAAAATTAAAGTAGAAAAAGATTGATAGGATTGCAAAAAAAATATAGAAAAAGAAAGAGAATAAGAATAAATATAGGTTTTACAATAAATAAATTCTTTTTGTATTTAGGTTTTGGCGAAAAAAGAGATAACAAGAAGAGGGGCGTTTGGAAATTTGTGTTTATAATAGCATACTTTAAGTAAAAGTTAAAAGATAGTTATGTACATAAAAAATGTGAGCATACATAAACTATTTAAAATAATAAGTTAAACAATTGAACTCACACAAGTATACAACTCCCAATTAAGACAAGAAAACATATATAATGAAAGCATGGAGTATACTTTCACCCCAAGTATCCTTGATGCACCTAGCTATGGTGGATATGTCCAAAGATTTAGATTGACAAAAGTAAAATATTAAGTGCTCATAATGACAACATAACAATACATCCAAGAGTTATTATTTAAATGACTTAGGTTACATCTAATTTATAGTTTTTTTGATAAGGGAATGGAGGGCCAAGATGTATTGGAGAGATAAAGGGCTCTTGTGATTTGAGAGGATTAGAGACATGAGGAGAGAACAAATTTCATAATGGAGGTCAAAGGTGATCCCAAAATTCAAGGATAATCAAGGGTGATAGAAGTACCTTCGATTTAAAATGGATGGTGATGATCTAAATGTAACTTTTTGGAGGGAAGTGAAGATCTCTCCCATATCTCAAGTACTCCAAGTGTACAAATGGTATGACGTGTACTCACTTGGAGAATTGAGATAATAAACATTCATTAATGATTGTTAGGCACATGCAAATGATTAGGGACCAAATTAATTTATTGTAATCAGAGTACACAAAATAGGTTAATTAAATAAAATTAACATTTATTTAATTTTTGGATAGGGTGAGATAAGCTTTGGTAAATAAATATTTAGATTTATTAGACTATAGAAGAAGGGGATTTAATAGGTTGGATGCTAATAATAGAATTGAATGAATAGTGATTTAATTAATTAAATAATATATAATTTATTTAATTCTGAAAGAAAATCAGATAATTAATCAAATGCAAATGATTAATCATAGAGGAGATAACAAGTGGTAAGTTGAAATGATGATGCATTAATTTTAGGTGTCTACAATAGTTTTAGTTCATCCATTTATTGGTAATGTAAATAAAATAAGATAATTAATAATTTTTTTTTATTTTGAATTTATATTTTAGATTCATTTAGCTTGCTACTAAAATTTTGTATGTTGTTATGTCTGTGTGTGAGATTCATAGAGAAATTTAGTGTGAAATATATATTTTTTTAAAAAAGTTCTTTTTCCCTCCACAAGAGGACTAAAATATTATTTAAATTTGATTTTATTTTTTATTAAAAAATTATGAATGTGAAGGGGACGTGAATCATTCATGGTAGGTATAGTTGTATAGTATCTACTTAATTTTTTTAAGAGTTAAAAATTATGAATTTGGGTGTATGAAGTAATGAACTTGGGAAAGCAATGAGCAATTATTATTGTTAGGAAAAACTAGATATATACAATGAAAATTAGTTCTAGAGAAGTATTTGATCAAAGAACCTAACAACTACCATTTGATTATGATGTAATAAACTATATACTAATAATCCCTCCTTATTACATCATATGCCCAAGAGAAAAAAAGCAATAAAATTTGAAAGGCTTCAAACTTCATAGCTACAAGAGATTTTGGTAAATATGTTAACATGTTGCTCTTGAGTAAAAAAAACTAGATTTGGATATTCTATTGTTGAAAATGTTCACAATATATATAGTGACATTGAAACTCAATATGTTTGGTATGCTCATGAAAAATAGGATTGCAAATAATCTTCAACACACTTTAATTGCCACAAAACAAAGGGGTAGGACTAGTCTCAAGAACACCCATACCTATCAAAATATGATGTAATCATAATGACTCACAAATAGCTCCATCTGTGGCATGATATTTTATCTCTATGGAAGAGCGAGAAATAATGGTTTTCCTTTCTTCCCCAAGAAATCTTACTAGATCCCAAAAATAAAATGGAGCTTAAAATAGACTTATCATCCACAAAACTTGTATAGTCTACATCTATGTATCCATACAAAGAAAAGTTAGAAGTTTGTTTATATTCCAAGCCATATGCCACTATACCATAGATGTATCTCAAAACATGTATTTTTTTTTTCTAATGAACAACCTTAGGTTCCTACATAAACCTATAAAGATAATTGATAGCATAGATAATGTCTACCTTGGTATAAGTTAGGCAGATGAGACTCCCAATCAACTAACAATAAAGAGTAGCATTCACCTAAGGTGATGAATCATAGTGAGAAATTTGTAATCTTGTCTCAATGTGATTTGACATAGGCTTGCAATATTCTATTTTCAATTTCTTGAGTAATTTCTTAGCATATTTCATTTGAGAGACATATATATATGATTCTTTTGTTGCCACACTTCAAGTCCAAGACAGTAATGCAGGATCCTGTGATCAATCATGTTTCAAATGATAATTTGAGATCATTATTTATTTCATCAATCATCTATGGAGAACTCCCTATGATGACCATATCATTGAAATTACAATCAAAATGAAAATATCCTCCCTTGGTCTTTTAGGTAGAGATTGGGATGATAAGAATTCTTGATGAATCCATGACAAAGGAGATGCTCATTGATCTTGATGTACTAAGCTTAAGGATCTTGTTTAAGACTGTAGAGAGATTTGACAAGTTTGCACACTTTTTGCTACTAGATAGGCACAATATATCCCTTTGGTTGAGTCATGTAGACTTATTCTTTGAGATCTCCATTAAGAAAGTGTAATGAACCGGACCAATTTTTTTTCCATTTTTCAATAGCAATTACAATGCAACACACACCCGTTAAGGTTAGCTTCAAAACCAAAACGATGCGGAAGTAACTCTAACCAAGAATGTGCCCAAGATGGGCGAGCATGTGGTCAAAGGATCTAATGCAATGCTGAATGGAAAAGGAACTCTAACCAAGAATGCGTTTAGGAGAGATGAGCATATGGTCAGAGGATCTTATGCATGCTGAGATGAAAGTAAACAATGTTGAAAGAACTCAACGCCAAGAATGTGCTTCCAAACCCAAGGTGGGTAAGGCGCTACCATTTGGCAGAGATTCTATTGTAAATGATGCAATGCTGAAAGTAACTCAAACACCAAGAATGTGCACTCAAACCCAGAATGGATGAGGTGCTAACATATGGTGCTGAGGATCTAATGCAATACAATGAAGACTGAACAGTGGCCAATCTCTTCCACTATGAGTGGGAAAATACAAAGCTTAGCAAGTAAATAAGATAGCTGACAGTACTATTGCTTAGCTTTACAATGATATAGAAATGCCTACCAAGATCAATGAATTAGAAGTATATCAATGCTGCAACAATGTATATTGTCTCTTCAATGCTCACAATGACTTTCAGCCCAAAACCAACTCAAATGACAAACTTTATGCAAGCTGATATGACAGACCAACTACCAAAATGCACAAACCAACAACTAGACAACCCACTAAAATGCTCATAAATCTCTCATAACTACTCTGAATAACATGAGACCAAGTGCAATGAACTCCTAGGAAGATGGCGAACAATTTATGACCAAGAAATAGCTGCAACAACTACTCAATGAATTATCTAAACATTTGTCAGGCATGATGAAGTAGAACAACCTCAAGAGGGGCGACTTCTGCAAAATAAAATCCAAATCTGCATATTAAAATCTGAAACTCTCCAAAAGGGGGCGCCCAAGGATGACAATGACAAATGCAAACTACCCAGAACAATATAAAATTTATTCTATGACTTATGAACAAAATTCACTTTTGGCACTACAAAAACTAGCAACTGTAAACTTAAAATAAACATCAAAATCTCCAACTGTGAAGCTCAATCTGCACTCTCAGAATGAAAAGCAATCTCTGAAACTCAGCTAGGTGCTATCTTTCAAGCACGAAACCAAGGTTGTGAGAACTAGGAGGTATGCATTCCTCAAAGCCAACTCTAAAATCATTTTAGCAGCATAACATTATAATTTCTTCATAGATGCAAAACAAAGTGCCCATCACTCTTATTTATAGTTTTTTTGTCTCCAAATTCAAATCTTCTTTTCCCTCCAATTAGGGTGCCTAAATGAAATTCACTTTTCACCTTTTCTCCAAATTTCATTTGCATTTCATTCCCAACCCATATGAGGAAATATAATTTAATAAAATTCAAATATATCTCCAAAAGGTGTCCAAGGTAGACTTAAGAGAAATATTTTATAACTTGCAAATATTTCACTAAAAGATTTAAGTGAAATATTTAATAAAAATCACTTATGTCTCCTCAAAAAGGTACCCAAATGTAATAAGGTGAAAAACTTAAAAATTAACTTATTTCTCCACAATAAGGCATCTAGAATAATAAAGTGAAATATCATATAAAATTGTCTTTTTAATTAAAATCACTTATCCCTCCAAGCCTTGGAAAAATTATTTCACTTAAAATTTTATTTTCATCAAATATCAAACTTTCCAAAATAATCACCTCAAATGCTGGAGACCAAACTGCCAAATTGCCCTTCCAGAAATAGCCATAATGTTGCTGAAACACTACCAAAAATAGCACCAATGGTGTTGGAAACCAAACTGCTCAAACTGACCTGCCAAATATAGCCACCAAACTGAACTGCATAAACCTTACTAAAAATAGCATTGCCATAAATAGTACTTACTAAAAATAGCATACTGCTAAAAATAGTAAGTTGTTCCAAACTCATTTTCTCCACATTTTGAGTAGCCGTTGCAACTTACTAAAAATAGTAAGTCCAAAAAATTTCTCTGATTCCATTGCATGTCACACCATCGTGAAGCACTTTGAAAACCCAGAAGGAATCCAGAATCCAAACTAAAAAACTACAACATGCAAGCCTCCAAAAGCAGTCGAGAATTCAAGTCAATATCTTGTCATGCATGTTACCCCATTGCGAAGCTCTCCAAAAACCCAGAAAGTTCCACTAGACATGCGTTAGAAACTCTCGCATGCAAGACCTTAAAACCTCCTCAGAAGTGGAAACCCTAATTCCGCCTTTGACTAGCCTACATGCATCTGGGAATAGGCTAACTATCACTGGAAAGTGTAGTGTTAAAAATGGTGACATTACAGTCTACCCTTCCCAAAATTGCTTGTCCTCAAGCAATACCACCACAACTCCAGAAAAATTAAAATTGATCCATATCAAAACAAGTATGATCCCAAGGTCCCATGTCTATCTCAGGAAGGACCCACCATGCTAATGCTACACCACTCTGATCATATCGGTGAAAACATCATGCCAATGCTGCACTAACCTCCCTTGTAACTCCAAAATGTTACCATCTATGATACTCAAACTAAAAAATCCTAAAAGACTGAGATCAATATCATGCAACGTCTCATGTCCAAAATGCTCTAAGTCAACACTATCAACCATACCACTGTCTATCACAATCCTAGGCAATAGGAAAGATAGTCTACTCAACTCAAAATCAAACCCCTCAACATATCTCCATAAGGTATCAAACAGAGCCATGACTGCAAATGTGACATCTCCAAATCTTCTTGCAAAGAGGAAAGCAATCCTTTGCAAGAGCTCAACAAACTCATACTCATAACTCCACATGGAGCTACTATGCCTCATCTGAATTATATTGATACCACCATGAAAACTACAAAAAACTCTCATAGTTCCAACCTCATGAGTCTCAAAATGATGAATCAAAACAAGTGGTAGTTCACTGTCCTAAACCAACAATGAGAGTAAACTATCAAAGTTAACATCACAAACCTCCATAAGATGAACTTGGAGAGTAGGAAAGGTGTGAAGAAACAAATAATCATTGTTGTTCAAGGCTGGAATCAGCGTAGTACAATCTGATTCTAGAGCTCTACACAAGGAAAAACAATAGCACCAATGAAATTCCCAAGTGTGAGCATGTAAGATGGGAATTGAGTTGCAAGATAACACCTCCAAAGTGGCTGGAAAATACACTAGAGCAACCTCCAACTGAAAACTACCACCTCTTTGACAAGAAGTGATGAACCCACTCTCTTGAATGAAAGTAACTCCACATGTAAGGTGGCTAGTTTGCCTCCAACCAGCAAGCTCGTGTCTCAAAATTTTCCCTTGTCTTAGCCAAGAGTCACTCCCAAGAGCAACTGATCGTTCATCTCTCCAACCCATACTCAAAATTTTTCTCCAATCCATTTGTTGATGAACAAATAGAACCATCAAGTGGCTGGAAAAGAAGGGAACAACACCAACAAATCTGGAAATTTGATCTTTATCCCTCCAAAAGTCCTTTCCATATGTAATAAACTCTATCAAGCCAAGTTCAGGATCCCAAACATGAATACCCAACTGAAAATAAACTCCAACACTATGGAAAGAAAACATAACACCCCTCTAAGTGCTGGTCAAAATCAAGTGCATACTTGTGAAATTGGCGTTCCCTCTGATGAACCTCTGAAACCAATCTATAGAAGCTTCAACAACACTGGAGCATGAAACAAAGATGACTTCAAATCCAATTCCCAAAATAAACTAGCATCACTCATCCCAAAGAATGGATTGACAAGAGTGCAAACACCATGTTCTGGTTCATCTTCCATCACGAAAAGAGGATTATCATAAGTTTCCACAACACCCACTTCAAAGAGAAGGTTGCTAAAAACTTGAAAGTTATTCCTTCCATCTTGCTGCTCCAAATCAGCACATGCAAATTTTGATTTTCTTGAGACACTTTCAAGATCAAACTCCTCTTGAAGACTATCAAGCTCTCCAATCACTTGCTTGATTTCTTCAGCTCTTTGTGCACCCTCTTGCTCCTTGAAAAGTTTGAAGTCAGCAAATTGATCTTCAACATCCATTAGAGCCAACTGAGTTTCTTTCAACATGTCCTTTGTTGATTCAAGCTCAAGGGTAAGCTCATCAACCTTTCTCTCCTTTTCTTGGAAAGTACCAACAGTCTTCTTCATAATTTCAAAGGCATAATCTCGATCTTTAATCAATTGTATGTATGCTAATTTCAATGTCTCCATGGAACCTTTGATAAGTTGCAGATTAGGAAGAGCAACTTCATCCTTAACTCCACTTCGTCTCTCTTCAAACTGAGCCTTCCAATAGAGATCATCAACCAAATTGTGTGTGCGATCAAATAGGGATAGCGCTTGCACTTATTTTTCAAAAGATACCTTGCATTGATCTTTCCACTCATGAACATACAAAGATGGTGAACTACTGATAAGCTGCAACTGAAAATTAGAACTTTGTTTTTCATCTTCGCTACCCTCATAGCTACTCCAAGGTCCTCCTTTCCTTCACCACCTACTAGCTGATATTGCTCAATATCATAAGGAGAATTAGGCTCCACAAATTCTTCAACCCAATGCTTACAACCAGCTTCAAACATTGATAAATTGGATTTGTGTTTAGGAACTCCATCAAACTTTCCATCTTCAAGAGCCATATGATCTTCAAGCTCCACTTCCACTGCACTGTCTTCATGATCAAAGTTTATGGAAACCCCCTCATAGCTTGCAAAGCAATCAAAATTTTGAACTTCATCAGGATCAAAGAGAAACTCATCCCACATAATTTCTTTGTCATCACTAAATGCCTTCACTCCTGGATCCCAAGTGCTAGAGGATTGATTGTTTTGATCAAAAGGAAAGTGCTCTTCGTGCTTCTCTTTGAGGGTTGACTCTTTGAATAGGTCACCACCCAACTCACTTAAACTGATATCTTCATAAATACCTCCATCCAAGGCTTGGTTTGAAGATCAAACCCAAAACCACCCCTGACACTGTCACTGTAATGAAGTAAAGAATCTTTAGTGCTAGTTGTTTGGAAAACTTTATCATCCTTATCTTCAATGAACCCATCATCTATAGGCATATTTCTGATCTCATCATGAATAGTCATGTGCATGCCAAAAAGGTCTTCTTGATCACTTGTCATAACTTCATCTTGTGAAAAATCTTGAGGAGTTTGGACAACAACAAGAGGGAAATTATCCATCACCAAATCTTCAACAAGAGGAGGTATAAACACATTGGAATCATTACCATCATCTTTTGTGAAGCCCATAGTCTCAAGACCTTCAGTGGATGAATCTTCATAAGGACTCAAGGCTTTTGTTATTTTCTTTTCACCATACTGCTCTTCATCACTTGCCATCACATGCAAGTCAAGGGGTGTATTATGGGGCTCTCCCACACACTTCTCAACTGTCAAAGTTTCTTTATCAAACTTACGATCATTTTGAGGTGACATGGGCACCTTGCTTGTGCCATCTTCAATACTAGTTGACTGATTTTTGTCTTCAACTTCTTCATTTGTGGGCTGCAATCCACAAATAGGCACTTCTTCCTTCCTTGCACCTGCAACCATGGCATGTTCTACTTCCTCTTTAATCATTTTCTTGATGTAGTTGACCATAGCCAAATTTCCAGGGTTATGAATCATTGCACAATTCAAAAAGGTGTCAAATGAAACATCATTCTTAAACTCATCAATCATGTTTTGATATTCTTTACAGAGTATGGCAGCCTCATGTTCACATTGCCTCTTGAACTAGCAATCTTTAGAAGCCACAATCATATCTGACTTCTCATATCTGACTTCTCATGATTCCTCGACCTTAGAAAATGCAACATCTTCAGAACTTCTGAAAGCTAAACTAAACTCAGGTGAAGAATTTGATTTCTTTGTCACTCATCTATCAATTGACTATCTTTTTCACAAGATGGCAGGATCTTGGCTCTAATACCACTGTAATGAACCAGACCAATTTTTTTTCCATTTTTCAATAGCGATTGCAATGCAACACACACCCGTTAAGGTTAGCTTCAAAACCAAAATGATGCGGAAGTAACTCTAACCAAGAATGTGCCCAAGATGGGCGAGCATATGGTCAAAGGATCTGATGCAATGCTGAACAGAAAAGGAACTCTAACCAAGAATACGTCTAGGAGAGACGAGCATATGGTCAGAGGATCTTATGCATGTTGAGCTGAAAGTAAACAATGTTGAAAGAACTCAACGCCAAGAATGTGCTTCCAAACCCAAGGTGGGTAAGGCACTACCATTTGGTAGAGATTCTATTGTAAATGATGCAATGCTAAAAGTAACTCAAACACCAAGAATGTGCACTCAAACCCATAATGGATGAGGTGCTAACATATGGTGTTGAGGATCTAATGCAATACAATGAAGACTGAACAGTGGCCAATCTCTTCCACTATGAGTGGGAAAATACAAAGCTTAGCAAGTAAATAAGATAGCTGATAGTACTACTATTCAACTTTACAATGATATAGAAATGCCTACCAAGATCAATGAATTAGAAGTATATCAATGCTGCAACAATGTATATTGTCTCTTCAATGCTCATAATGACTTTCAGCCCAAAACCAACTCAAATGACAAAATTTATGCAAGCTGATATGACAGACCAGCAACCGAAATGCACAAACCAACAGCTAGACAACCCACTAAAATGCTCATAACTATCTCATAACTAATATGAATAACATGAGATTAAGTGCAATGAACTTCTAGGAAGATGGCGAACAATTTATGACCAAGAAATAGTTGCAACAACTACTCAATGAATTATCTAAACATTTGTCAGGCATGATGAAGTAGAACAGCCTCAAGAGGCGTGACTTCTGCAAAATAAAATCCAAATCTGCCTCTCCAAAAGTGGGCACCCAAGGATGAAAATGACAAATGCAAACTACCCAAAACAATATAAAATTTATTCTATGACTTATGAACAAAAATCACTTTCAGCACTACAAAAACTAGCAACTGTAAACTTAAAATAAACATCAAAATCTCCAACTGTGAAGCTCAATCTGCACTCTCAAAATGAGAATAAATCTTTGAAACTTAGCTAGGTGCTATCTTTCAAGCACAAAACCAAGGTTGTGAGAACTAGGAGGTATGCATTCCTCAAAGCCAACTCTAAAATCATTTCAACAACTTAACATTATAATTTCTTCATAGATGCAAAACAAAGAGCCCATCACTCTTATTTATAGTTTTTCTTTCTCCAAATTCAAATCTTCTTTTCCCTCCAATTAGGGTGCCTAAATGAAATTCACTTTTCACCTTTTCTCCAAATTTTATTTGCATTTCATTCCCAACCCATATGAGGAAATATAATTTAATAAAATGCAAATATATCTCCAAAAGGTGTCCAAGGTAGACTTAAGAGAAATATTTTATAACTTGCAAATATTTCACTAAAAGATTTAAGTGAAAGATTTAATAAAAATCACTTATGTCTCCTCATAAAGGTACCCAAATGTAATAAGGTGAAAAACTTAAAAATTAACTTATTTCTTCACAATAAGGCGTCTAGAATAATAAAGTGAAATATCATATAAAATTGTCTTTTTAATTAAAATCACTTATCCCTCCAAGCCTTGGAAAAATTATTTCACTTAAAATGTTATTTTCATCAAATATCAAACTTGCCAAAATAATCACCTCAAATGTTGGAGACCAAACTGCTAAACTGCCCTGCTAGAAATAGCCATAATACCTATTGCTGAAACACTGCCAAAAATAGCACCAAGGGTGTTGGAAACCAAACTGCTCAAATTGACCTGCCAGATATAGCCACCAATTAGTAATTAGTAAATGTATGCAGAAAATAGACCACAATTTATCCTAATTGACCTTCCACACTTCTTCGGCGTACCCATTGTACACTAAGGTGCAATTTCTAGTTTAATATGTATGAATATATGTATGTGTCGATAGTGTATAGATGTATATAATAACATACACAAATATATGTATATAATTGGTTATATATATTTGAATAGAAAATAATGATTTGATAAACCTGAATATATATATACATATATATAATGTAACAAAGATGGTTATATTGGGGTTCACCCCACAACATGACAACAAGTCACTTGGCCCTGTTGGTAGGCCATCCTAGGCTCGAATCACTCCAACTCTCAAAGGCGGTTAGAGGATGACGTACAGATGGTATTACTGAGGCATAATATGACATAGAGTTGGAGCTTGGCAGAAGGAGAAACAGAGGACGGGAGACAGAGGTCGAGAGTTAGAGGACAGAGGATGCAGAGGATTGACCAAAGGATGAATGGTGTGCCGGGAGTACGAGAAGAGCAAGAGGGAAGGAAGAAACTGAGCCGATAGACAAAAGTTGCTAGATGAAGGTCGTAGTGCACTCAGAGATATGGTGATGACACTCAAAGTAGAGGAAAGGGAGTTCATTATGGAGGAACGGAGGAAGGCGCTTGGAGGTAGAGGCGGAAAGAGAAGGTGTGAAGGGGGGAGTTAAGGAGAGAAAGAGGAGTGAAGGTGGCTACAGATGGAGGAGTAGAGGTAGAAGAGAGTGGAGAGATAAGGAGAGAAGAGGAGAGAAGGCTGTGGAAAGGAGGATTGGAGGTAGTGAAGAGTTAAGAAGGCTGTGGGAGGAGGGAATGGAAGCAACATAGAGAAGGAGGTTGCGGGAGGAGGCCCAAGGTGGAAGTAGAGAGGCGGAAAGGATGGACAAATGAAGGGGTTGAGATGGTGGTTTGAGGTTCGTTCTAGGAACTTGGCACACAATCGGCTCACCCATCGATGACTGTTGTTGACAGTTGCTATCAAATATATTTGAGATGAGCGGGCTAATTTTTACCATCAACGACTCAAATCGTTCTTCTGACCATGGAAATAATGTCTGCCATTCTTCGTAGACATCAAGCATTTCACATCTTTTACCTTACTGTTTTCTTTGACCTACGATCGTGCGACGAGGATGACAAAGGGTTTATGAAGAAATTACCCATGTTTATGCTTTATGTTGCACTATAGCAATGGGATGACCATCTTGTCAGCCTTCTTCAAGTTTCCGCTCCTCCAAACTTGTATCGTGGGAGTAAACTGAACCCTAAAGTCCAAATTGTTTGTGAAGAGGGATCTATAAACTAGACATGAAATGTTTGAAAATGCAAGAAGACATAACACAATTGTTTTTAGATAAATGTCTTAAAAATGTCATTTTATTGGGAAATAATTTCACAAATGTAATTTTTTCACACATCAAACTTCTCGTTTGAACAGTTTGGTGCTCTTAGCTTGACTGGTTTAGAACTTGGGTGTTGATCAAATTTATCTTTTGAAGTGTCTATGTTTGGGGAATTTTCCTAATCGTTTCTTCCCAGGTAACATTTTTGTAGCCTAGTATCAAAATTAGCAACAAAGAGAATAGATGGCGTACATGTAAAAATGAAACAAGACAAGAAAATGAAAACAATAAAAAAAAAAACTTTAGATTGGGACAAGATTCTCTTTGTCCATTAAACCGCTCTGGAATTTACTTACATCTCTAAATCAAAGGGTCTGTCTATGTCTTCTGTAAGAGCAGGCCTATGGGCATAACAACTGTAAAGCGTTCTTGTTGCTCTCTGCCATAGGTAGTATGTATAATATTTTATAATTTTACTCTACCTTTAAGCTATATTTGTTGTTCTCTTTCTTGCATCATAAGGGAAACGTGTAAATGTGAAAAAGCCCAGTTTAGGTGCTACGTGGATGGGTAAAGGGAAGCAAAACAATATATATATATATATATATATATATATATATAGTTGTTTAAAAAATGAGAATCAAATGGCTTATATATATATAATGAGAATCAAATGGCTCCATATATATATATATTATAAAAATAAAGAAAGCTTAGATGTGTAGGTTCAAAGATATCTTTAGATATTTTAAAATAATTCAAAAAGATATTAAGTTTATTTGGTTTTTTTTTTAGATATTTGGGGTATATTAAAAAATTAGGGAGATATGGAAATTGGTTGATTTAAAATTTGTAAAGAATTATTTTTAGTTACTTTATTTTAAACTAAATAAATAAATAAATATTGTATAATAAATAAAATAATCTTATAATAGATTAAAATAAAAGAATTATAAATAATTTAATTATACTTATTATTATATATTATATCTAATTTACTTTCCACACTTCTTCGGTGTATCCATTGCACACTAAGGTGCGATTGCCAGTTATATATTGCTGTTAACCTGAGAGCAAAGGCAACACATGGATAACTATTGAAAACAATACATAAAACAACACTACCATATGTGATATTATGGCCAAAGTGTAATGTACAAGATATAAAGCTAAAGAAGAACAAGTCAAAGGAGACTCATTCACCACACAAGGTAATAGGAATAGAGGTAATGCATGGAAAAGTATAACCCAATGCATGATGTGTTGAGAGACCAAGTCAAACCAATGGAAGGAAGCACGTTGGAGTAAAATACAACTGTGTAAACATTTTAGAATTTAGTAAATGTTGTTTAGGAAACCGTGGAATATGTCAAGCCAAGAATAAGAGGTGGCGTCATATTTAGAAGAGATTTTAATGCAAAAGAAGTCCATGAATTTATATAAGCCTGCAAATAAGTGTTTTGAATTAGTCAAGTGTAAACTTGGCATTGTTTTGAAATGGAATTCGAATTAGGAAACCTGCTTTTAGCTTGTTGTCCCTAATACTTAGTTGAATCAACCATGAAACTGTCATGTGTTGCAAACCTATGAGTTGTTGCATGAGGAAGAAATGTGGTAGAGATATTTGCTTGTTTGTAACCTTCAGTTGCTTACAAGTTAGCATAAATAGAGGTGCCCATTCTACCAAATGCTACACTTTTCATTCTTATTATCTTGATGTTATTTTGCTATGTGAGAGAGAGAGAGAGTTAGTGAGTTGAGGGTTATTTTGGTATATTGTATTTGTGATTATTGTGAGATTTAGTGAGAAGTTAGAAGAGGGTACTCATGTGGATATTGGAGGAGGAATCAATTAATCTTGGGGATTCATACTAGGAAGGAGTTTAATCAATTGGAGCAATAAACATGCATTCTAGTATCTATACCTTTGTCTTCTATGTTGGGAAGGTTAAATAGATTTGATTAATATGATGGAAAAAATGGTTTTGATAATGTTACAATGCTTGTTTATGCTTCCATGATCTTGTTTGTTAATTTCTTGAGAAATCCTGTATATTGGGTTAATTCTTCTATATACCCTATAGGGGAATTGATGCAGGAGCATCCTTGGGTCATGGTAATCTTGCATCACCCAAAAATATTTTCATTCTAGTTTTTCTTTCAGCTTCTATTCAGTTCAGGTTGGTAGATCTAGTGATTCTTCATGTTTTCCCACTAGACCTTATGGATCTATGTTTACATCGTGGACATGTTCATTTTCCTTATTCCAAATTTTGAGTGCGATTGATTTATTTTCTAACAAGTTATCGCTTCCAGTTTATTTTGAGCGCGATGTGGTAGTTTCTTGAACCGACATCAGAATAATGTGTTTATCTAATGGCTAGTTTGATCACTTGTGGATCTTGTTCATATCTTGCAGATCTTATTGGTGCGATTTAAATTGTTCTATGGGGTGTCCCCGACTTTGATTTAGGTCCACACTTCATCCTTTGCTTGCACTAAAGAGTAATTCAAATTTGAGGCTAACCTATTCATGCACAGGTTATATTTTCCTTCATTGGAGAATGTAATGATCTATGGTCTGACATGGATGTTTCCAGATTTGTGGATGTGTATAAAGCATTGTAATTGATCATTATAAATTAGTAGTGGAAAATAGAGTTAAAAATTGGAGAAAGAAAGAGTTTCTATGTAGGATTTTCGCTCACATTGAGGGGCATGTAAGAAGAAGGTAACTTGAACATGTTGTAATCAGGCCTACGAGCCTAATTTGTAAGCCCAGATGTTGCCGACTATTTTTAATTGATTTTTCTGACAATAAGAATGTTTGAATTGGTTTTGGTTTCCATTTTCTATGTTGCTTCCATTGTGTGACTCATGCTGCATGGTCTAGACTGTTCTCTTTGAGTGCCCTCTGACCATGGTTGCATTAGATGGTATCAGAGCAGAAGGTTGCGAACCTGTGAATCTGGAGATGAGAGCTGGCTGCGAACCTTGAGTGGGTTGTGTTCCTTGTGGTATTCCTTGGGTGAACATATCACCGACTTGAGGTAAGCTATAAATGTGTTCAATAGATTGCCAAGAGAGAGGCAATTGAAACCTTGTATTTAGATTGCCAAGTTGAGGTAGTTGCATCGAGCAAAGGGAGAGATGTCGCCGAGAAGGATGAACCCTAGAAGAATGGAGCAGATGATGGAGGACTTTAGAAATGAGATAAGGAATGAGATCCAAAACCTCTTGGGTGGTTTGAGGAGAAACCCTGAACCAGAGGAAGAATATGAAGAAGCTAGAGAAGAACTCGAGGCTAAATAGGCTAAAGGGCTGATAGATGAGAGAGAATAGAGATTGTTAAGGGTAGTGGCACAAGTAAATAAAATTCATAGGGTGGAGGTTTCTAATTTCTCTAGTACTTTGAATCTAGAAGACTTGATATACTAGATAGGAGAGTTGGAAGACTATTTTGAGCTTGAGGATATTAGGAACATGTTGAGGGTTAGGTTGGCACAAATTAAGTTTAAAGGACATGCTACTTTATGGTGGAAGGATTTGCAAAAAGATAGAGTAGAGAATGGTGAAACAAGAATCACCTAGTGGAGACAAATGGTTGCAAGGCTAAAGGCTAAGTTCATTCCAAAAGACTATGAGTTGGAATTGTTTAAGAAGTTGTAGAACCTGAAGTAGAAAGACATGAGTGTGAAAGAGTCTACTGAGGAATTCCACAAGATGACAATCATATCTAAGCATTGCGAGATGACTAGGGAGAAGGTGGCGAGGTATATAAATGGCCTTAGATTTAACATTTAGGATGAGATGAGTATGTTGAGGATTTCCACAGTTGAGGATGCCTACCAGTATGGTATGAAGGTAGAAGATGAAGTGAAGAAAAGATAGCAGAATGATCCCAGAGGAAAAGAAAAGCAGATAAGCAGTAGCAGGGAGAAGCAGATAAGTGAAGAAGAATCAAGACCTAGATGGAGAAAAGAATGAGACCAAAGAGTACACAAAGGAGAGGAAATGGAAGCAAGGAGTTCTTGGGTAAATGTTTCAAGTGTGGAGAGATTGGGCATCGATATTTTGAGTGTCCCGAGGGATCAAGTGAAGGGTCTGGCAAAAAGAATTGTATGGCACATGAAGAGCAGGTAGTTGAGGATGGGATATAACTAGAGCAGGGAGAATCCCTTATGCTTATGAGAGTCTTGATGAGGCAGAGTAGGGAAGAGGTTGACACTTCACAGAGGAAGAATCTTTTCTAAATTGTGTGAAAATTAGGAGGTAAGTGTTGTAAGGTTATTGTGGATAGTGAAAGTATTGACAACTTGGTATCAGAGGAGATGGTGGAGAAACTTGGTTTGAAGAGGATTCCACATCCCTGTCCTTATAAGATAAGCTAGTTAAAATATGATCATATAAAGGAGGTGAAAGAATAGTGTTGGGTGAACTTTAATATTGGCCCCTTTAGAGATGAAGTTTTGTGTGATGTTTTGTCTATGAGTGCTTGTCATGTTTTGTTGGGCAGACCCTGGCAGCTTGATATAGGAGCTATATATGATTGCAAAAGAAATTTGATTATTGTAGAGAAGGATAGACAAAAGTTTACTTTGGCTTCCTTAAAGAATAAGCAGGAGGAAGTGAGGAACTTGAGTCTTGTTAAGAGTTACAGAGTTGAGAAGCGAGATGCAGAGGTTGTATTGGAGGATGGCATGGATTTGAATAAGAACCATGTGGCCAAATCTGAAAAAGATATGGAATCAAAAGAGTGTAAAGGCAGAGTTGTGCATTAAGAGACTTGGGTTGCAGGTAAAATAGCTGACAGGGTGAAGTCTTGTAGGAAAGGTAGATCAAATGGGTGGAAGAAGGAAAGTGGTGGTAAATGTCCCTTACTACCCCGTGTAGGAATGAGACATGGAAAGGAAGAAAAAGAGGAGAATAAGTTGCAGGATCTGACAAAGGAAAGACGAGAGGTTAGGATGGAGGAAGAAAAGTACAGACAAAGAAGACATTTGGATCAAGAATGAACATGGGATATACATCCCAAACCCAGTTCGACATTCATGAATTCCTCTCATGGAACATATTTTCTCACAAGGGGTGTCTGATGCAGGAGCATCCTTGGGTCATGGCAATCTTGCATCACCCAAAAATATTTTTATTCCAATTTTTGTTTCAACATATGTTCAGTTCAAGTTGGTAGATCTGGTGATTCTTCATGTTTTCTCGCTAGACCTTGTGGATCTATGTTTACATCGTGGACATGTTCATTCACCTTATTCCAAATTTTGAGCGTGATTGGTTAATTTTCTAGAAAGTTCTCACTTCCAAATTATGTGGTAGTTTCTTGAACCGACACCAGAATAATGTTTTTATCTAATGGCTAGTTTGATCGCTTGTGGATTGTGTCCGTCTCTTGTGGATCTTATTGGTGCGATTTGAATTGTTCTATGGGGTGTCCTTGACCTTGATTTAGGTCCACACTTCATCCTTTGCTTGCACCAAAGAGTAATTCAAATTTGAGGCCGAACTATTCATGCACATGTTATATTTTCTTTCATTGGAGAATGTAGTAATGTTTGGGCCGACATGGATGTTTCCAGATTTGTGGATGTGTATAAAGCATTGTAATTGATCATTGGAAAGCAGTAGTGGAAAATAGAGTTAAAGAATGGAGAAAGAAAGAGTTTCTCTATAGGATTTTCACTCACATTGAGGGGCATGTAAGAAGAGGGTAACTTGAGCATGTTGTAATCAGGCTTGCAAGCCGAATCTGTAAGCCCTGATGTTGTCGGCTGTTTGTAATTGAATTTTTTGACAATAAGAATGTTTGAATTGATTTTGGTTTCCATTTTCTGTGTTTCTTTCGTTGTGTGACTCATGCTACATGGTCTGGAATGTTCTCTTTGAGGGCCCTCTGATTGTGGCCTCATCAGATGGTATCAGAGCAGAAGGTTGCGAACTTGTGAATCTGGAGATGAGAGTTGGTTGTGAACCTTGAGTGGGTTGTGGTCCTTGTGGTATTCCTTGGGTGAATAGATCACTGAATTGAGGTAGGCTTTAAGTGTGTTCAATATATCGTCGAGAGAGAGGCAATTGAAACATTGTAGTTAGATTGCTGAGTTGAGGCAGTTGCACCGAGCAAATGGATAGATGTCATCGAGAAGGATGAACCCTAGAAGAATGGAGCAGATGATGGAGGAATTTAGAAAGGAGATGAGGAATGAGATCCGTAACCTCTTGGGTGGTTTGAGGAGAAACCTTGAACCGGAGGAAGAATATGAAGAAGCTACAGAAGAATTCAAGGCTGAAGAGGCTGAAGGGCCTACATATGAGAGAGAAGAGAGATTGTTAAGGGTAGTGGCACAATTAAATAAAAGTCATAGGGTGGAGGTTTCTAATT
>VDFB02008350.1:0-23832 GCA_007258455.2 Sequoia sempervirens
AAAATTTTCTAAGGCAAGTGTGAAGAAAATGTGTTTTCAAGGTGAAATTCTCCAGACGATGAATTTGAAAGGAACTGCTTAGGTGAATTTGCTCAAATTCTTCGTGAGGACAATCTTCTTGAGCCAGAGATGAATAAAATCAAAGTTGTCAGAGCCCCAGCAGGTGAAATGAATTTCTTGAGGATGCAGTTGAAGTTGATATTGTCAAAGATGATACGCCCTTGAAGAGGATGGATTGAAAATCTGGCTAAGGCGTGAAGAATTTGAACGCAAAGGCGATGAACGCTTGGAAGTTTGAGCATAATAATCAGGTAAGTAAGTTGAATTTGGGTTATGAAGTGTTCTAATACCCTTCTCCTTGCTTGTTTTGCAGGAGGAACGTCGAGACCAAGTGATGATGACTTAAGGTGATGAAGCAAATACTCCACGATAAGATTTCAACCTCAGAGGAAGAAAAGTTGCGAAAAATGGCTAAGTGTTGAGACTTAGTATAACTCAAGTGACAAAGATGAAGACCCTCAAGTGGCAGAAGTCAAAGAGCAACGCCAAGAAAGAAGATCGAGAACAGTGTGAACGCGTCTGCAAACGGAATCTTCTAGAAGGATGATGGTGGACATTATGGCGCATTTATTACCCCTCTCTTTTGTGGCGGTTTTTAGGGAAAATCTTGTTTAGGGCTGAGGTGGCACGATTTTAGCCACTCTATTGATTGTAACCCTAGCCGTCTTTTGGGACTTGGCTAGCTATATAAAGGGGGAGTCCCCCTCATTTGTAATTCATTAGATTAGAAGCAGAGCTTAGAGGAGTAGAGAGAAGTTGATAGAATAGAAAGTAAAGTAGTGTAGATTGAAAAGGAAGGAAAGTCTTCCCTTTGGATACTTTGTAAGAAGTTGTCATGTATGCATTCATAATAAAAGAATTTTTCATTAATGGTGAATCCTTCTTTGTTGTGAATAGTTGTTGAGGCTTCTTCGTCCTTCCAATTCACGTAGCATCTTTCAAGTAGCTTAAAGTAAAATAGTTTTCATTATCATGCAAGTAGATGTTAGTTGTGGACTTGTGGTGTTAATTGAGACTACTTCATTTCATCCATACCACTAGCGGCTTGCTGACGGTAAGTTTGCCTTGTGTGGTCAACTGGAAAACTTTACAAACTTAACTTCAATTGTGATTCATGTGTTCGTATGCGTCGTTCTGATGGTGCTTACATGTTGAGTTATAATTTGAAAACCTCTTGTCACTCCCTTGAAGATTGCACCGACTTTGTGTAAGTTGTCCAACGTGAGGCGGAACAGAGTCTGGTCGAAGTCTGTCGAGATTGATCCCACATTCCATCCTTAGATAAAAGATTAACTTCTTAGGCCCTACCCCCCTTTTTAATTCAGTTCATTTTCGGTTAGGATTAGGAAACTCGTGTTCATTTGCCAAATCATTCGAATCACACGCAAAGCCCTTAGTCACATGCATTTGTCGACTATGAACAGTGTGTAAATTCTATGACATACCGGCAAAATCATGCTCCGAGCCAAAGCCAGGCCTAATGTGCATAGGAATTGCTTAGGTTGAGCCTTACCGCGAACTTCGGCAATCTTAGCATGCAAAATACTTTGTTCAAGAGAGAGGATAGAAGTCATTTGGGAGACTTTATTACGTGTTGGTACGGTCTCAACCGTCAACACTACTCTATAGCATAATGGAATCACTGGCTGCCCAATGTATTCCTTTTAATATAGATTATTGTTGGCGTAAAAACTAACACCTCTGGAGTGTAGGCTTGTACGGACAACTATGCACATTGCGTAATGAGTGCTCTTCAAATTAGGAGAGCTCCCTGTTGTCTTTGGAATCGTGGAAAAGAAAGTAATCTAAGTCTATCTTTTTGTTCTAGAATTTGGAAGAGCTACAAAGGTTAAGAAAACCAAGAACGTTGCACCTAAGGATTTTTTGGTTTCGTAGATCATTAACTACAGCTAAGCTAACTACTTTAAATCTATCTAGTTTCCTCAAGAAAACAGAGCATGAGGAAATGGAGCAGGAATGATTATCTGACGATAAGCCGGGTACAGACTCACAACGTGAAGGCAAGGTGGCACAACTATCTGCTTGTCTAAATAGGCTTATTGGAAACAACAATACACGATAAACTAAGTATAGATTCTCAGCTTGAAGGCAAGGTGGCACAACTATCGGCTCAACCTGAATAAGTTTATTATTCACACACATCATACGATAACCAAGAACAAATTCTCAACTTGAAGGCAAGGTGGCACATCTATCAGCTCAATCTGAACGAGTTTATTCAACACATAACATGAAGGATAGCCAACTAGGATGATAAATTGCATTGGTGAGACACGCATACAATCTACGATCAACTAGCCACTATATCTAACTAAGGCAAGCATTCACCATAATAATTGCATGAAACCCGAGTGGCATAACAATTCATTATCATAATAAATACTCATGAATAGATACAAAACGAGCAATATTACAGGCAAGGTAGGCACCGCATATATTTCTCTCTCGTGCAAAGTTATGTACAAATGAGCAAAAGCTCTTATTTATACACATCAAAGGTGTAGGGAACCCTAAAATCACCTTGAAGGTCAACTCTGATCTTGCAATGCATGCAAGATTTATTGCTAAACCCTAATAAAGCAAACTATAAGTTAGCTGGAAAACTACCATGGAGTTAAGCAGAACATTACAACCCTAAATGGACAATGTACATGCGATCCTTATTTAAAGCAAAGTTAACTGGACACTACCTTCAGTTAACTGGAAACCCTAACCCTAACTTTTGTGAAGGTAATCCCAAGGACGAGATAAGCATGTATGAAGTCAGCAAGTGAACTCAAGACTGAAAGTCGAGTTAACTGCTGCTCATGACTCAACCCTTGAAATTAACTACAGGTTCCAACTGGCAGATCACTCCATGTCATCTCGGTCTAATACTTCGACCAAGAACTCATCAATCTCTCTGTTGTCTGGCACTTTGATGCTGTCCAAAGCAATAATCTGTTTCTTCAATTCTCTGTCACTTTCCTTAACTGCTTTTTGGCAGTTTCTAATATCTTCAATTGCTTTCTCGAAACTAGATATCATCACAGAGATGTGATCCAAAATTTCCATCAAGATATCACGAACATGCTTTTGGAACTTAGTTTGCACAGCCTCGAGATTAGCGTAGGTACCATCTTCACGAAGATAATGGCATGGGATTTGAGTGACTTTGGCGGCTTCGTAAATGGAGTGATCTCTGTTCCTTTTGCAGCTTAACGCTTCATTATCAGCTGCTCTGATGAAAACCTAAATTAAGACCGATTTGGTCTTGAATTCAGTCTAGTTGAACTGCCTTCTGAAAAACTTGCCCGTTGACTATGAACACGGCTATGTTTTGACAACTTTCTCCAGAAAGCTAAAATGGCTCTTGGTGAGGCTAAAAATACCCTGTCGGAGGATAATTTTCACCAAAACTTCTGAGACATGGGTTTTGTCCAGAAAATGATTCTAAGACAACCCACAACGTTAGAATTGTGAAAACACGTCGTTTAGCTTGACATGCAAAGATTCTTCAGTCGAGAACTATAGGGGTTTTAGAGCTTCTCGGGGCAATTTTTCCCGAGAAAATCTGGAACATGGGTTTTGTGCACAACAGAATTTTGAACAAACCCAGATGATGCGATTTTCAAAAAGATGTGATTTTGGCCCACATGCAAAGAAATCTTCAGAAAAAAGCATAGAGCTTCAGAATGGAGGTTGCGGGGCAATTTTCTCGAAAAAATCTAAGACATGGGTTTTGCTGCTGATGCTGAAATATGCGAACCCAGATGGTCAAATTCTGAATATTTGGTCGTTTTCTTTGACATGCGAAGAAAGTACCTAAGATGAGAAATAGAAGAAATAAGACAGAAGAAAGAAGGTTTTATTTGCTCTGGTTCTGTAGAATTCACCTATCTCTGTTTTGGAATTCGATGAAACCTACACGCAAACTGAAAACAAAGTCTGGAATCGCCTTCCTATGAGCAATCTAAATCCAACGCTATAAAGAATGTTGAAATATGACACCTGTAGCACCTCGAATCCTCAAATGCATGAAGAAATCACCATGTTTTGAGCTCTTTGAGAAAGCACGACTTGTTTAAGAATGAAGAAATAAGGACGACTTTTGTCTTTAAATAAATAAAATTCATTTAAAATTCGTCCATCTTCTCAAACTCAAAGCGCACCTCTTAATTTGGCAGTTAACTGAGCCTCAAATTAGGGTGCATGCTTAACTAAGCCTTCAAAATGAATGCCTAGAATGTGATTGGCTGTGAACTGAAGCTTAAAATGCATGAAAATGATGCTTTAATAGAGCGCCACTTTTAACTTTAGTTGAACTGCCCATGCAAATCAGTTAAACTTGTGCATGCAAGTCAGTTAAGTGCACATGCAAAACAGTTAACTTCACATGCAAATTAGAACTCAACATCCTCTTCAGTTAACTGAACATGCAAATGCATGTACATTGCAGATGAACTGAACGTCTAAAAATAGCAACTCAAAATGAACTTCAGTATCTTCTGCATGCAACCCAGAAATCGTTCAGTTGAACTAAAGTCAGAAACCCTAATTAGGGCACACCAGTCAACTTGTTTTGAAAAGTCAACTTTGACCCTTAAGGCGTTTTTCTAGACTTAGCCAATTTTGATGAAAATTTGGATTGTAACCTTCGTCGGAGCCTCTGTTCGAGCACCGATTCCGGATGACTGACAAACCCAATTGACTGGTTGACGAGTGCATTGTAGAGTAGAACAAAAACTAATCAAAACACTCCTTGAGACTGCAGACCATAAAACTAAGATCTGAGGGCTCAAAAATCCAAGCGCCCTTTTCAAAAGCTGCTCTTTTTCTCAGACTTGGTTAAATTTCTCCATCTTCATCTCATACGAAGGGAAAATTGAATCCTCCATAACTTTTGTTTGACAAAGTTCCAGGACTGGATAACTGGATCATTGCGGAGCTGACTTCATTCCACACAACAATTCCAAGACAACATTTATTCAAATTCCAACATTTGAGGGTTGAAAAACAAGGGCGCCCTTTTCAAAAGGTGCTCTTTTCATCCCAGAGATAGCCATTTTCTCAACATTTTCATCTTACGAAGGTAAACTAGATTCCCTCGTATCTTGCATTCAACAAACTTTCAAAAATTGACGAATTGGTGCAACGTGAAGCTGAAACCATTCCGCAAAACAACTGCAAAGGAACATTTCCCAAGAAAACATCATCTGAGAGGTGAAAAAGGAGGGCGCCTTTTTCAAAAGGTGCTCTTTTTCCTCCAGAGAGCCATTTCTGGAACTGACCAAAATATCACTGAAACTCTGACTGCGGGCAGCTAGGTTATCTTCTGATCTGACGAGACAAAGGCCGGAAGCAGATGTACCATGGACAAACCAATATCCGAGATCACCAAAGGAGGCATAAAGGCCAAAGCTCGCTTTTAAAATGGCTTTTGCTTTATTCACGACCTTGAAATCAAGATTCAACCATGTTTGTCTGCTCGTCTCGACTTCTCAACAACACAAACGTGCTGATGAAGGGGCAAAAAGTGTTGACCGAGTGTGAAACAAATGTCAAAGGAGTCATTTGATCTGAAACCTCCGTTTAGGGCCTCAAAAAGATGGGCGCCCTTAGGATAGACTGCTCGCTTTTGCTTGTAGTGTTAGTCATTTCTCGTCTCTCATTTTCCGCTGTATCTCCTGTAACTCGAGCAAAACAGGTCCGTTTGACAGGCTTGATAGCTCGTTGCGAAGCTGACGTGATGCCGGACAAATGTTTGCTGGAGGTGACAAACCCTAAAACTAGGATCTGGGCCCCTAAAATCAAGGGAGCCTTTTTCAAAAAGTGCTCTTTGCTCCAGAGTTAGAAAAAGTTGATGATTTTCCTTCAGATTTTGGATTTTCTCAAAACTCTCCAGTATTAGACTGACATGAAACTGACACAAGCTCCATATTTGAAAAGCCCAAAAATGACCTTGTGACATCACTATAACAAGGTTAAGACTATATTTAGCAAAATGCCTTAATGAAGCAAAAATTTTGGTTTGGGTACAACAATTATTTTATGTTACATGTTTTATATTTTATGCTAATATGTTTATATTTATTTTTATATTAATTTTATATATTTATAATATTTATTATATTATAATAATTTTAATATCAGATTCTTAATATTTATTTTATTATATATTATAATAATTTTTGAATTGCTATTGTTTATATTTATAATCATAATAATATTATCTTGATAATAATAAAATTGCTTATATATATTTCTTTATTTATTTTCTCGTTTATTCACATCCAGTGTGCTACGATTTTGTGGACATGACAACATACCTATATTTAATCCTACAATCTGTTTGCTGCTAAATTATTCCAGGGTATTTCTTTGTATGATAAAATGTAGAACAGGGAGGAACATGTATAAAATCAGACTGCCTTCCCTGACAAGACTCCTCTTTAAAGCTCCCAATGGTTGTCAGTTAGACTGAGACTGTAGGTAACCATATACAACTTTTCATTCAAAATTACCCAATTCTCACTAGTAATTAACAAAATAGTTGGCTGCATAATTACTAACAAAACATAACAGATTCAAGTTATGGTAATGGCACAATCCTAATTATAACATGCAGAGCACAGGTGTAGATATTACTGGCATGCCAAAAAAAATACTTACATTATTTAATTCCTATGGTTTAGTGCTCCATCAATTTTGGGCAATCTAGCATATAAAAATCTTTGCTTCTGATTTTACTTATTTTATCTACCATGACATTATTGAGAAAAAGAGCTAATAAAAACCTCAGAACCAAATAAAACCATATTCTTTAGAAGCTTTTTGTTTGAAAAACAGTTCTTGGACCGGGTAGAACTTCATCAAGCTTCCTTGTAACCCTCATAAAGATGTATCCCCTAAGCTAAAATCCCAAGTTCTCGGATTCCACCTCCCCAAACTCTAGAATTATAAACCTCCGGAATTATTGGACAACCATCCATGTTAAACTACATCCATAGTGTTGCATCAAGTTGTCTCATGATTCTCGTGAGGGTAGAATTCCCAAGATCCACAAACTCCTAACTTGATTGGATAGTCATCCATGTTGATCTTCATCTACCCTAGATTCCTTCCTGTCTTTGAGCCTTCCCTTGAGAGCATCATTGGCTTGAATGTTACAGTTCCAGGTTGTGTGACTTATTTTCTTTTAGTACTAATGTTTAGTCTCCCTTTTATCTTTATCTAATCTTCTATGATTGTGTCTTGAGTATAATACCATCTCAAGTTGAGGATCATTTTCTGTATCTCTTGCAATTTCTCTCTTTTTTTCAGTTAGAAGAGTTGAAATCATATCTTCCAGAGTTTGATAAAGAAGTTGATTGAGAGTAAAACTGACATTGCTCAATTTAGAAGGGACATGGCATCCTTGTCATCTATCTTAGCATTGACCTTTGCTAGTTGTCTAAGGAGAGAGATCTCAGATTGTTTATGTGGCTAGAGATAGTTACTCTGTCAGCCATCTTGAATCTAAAAACTTGAAGCTATAGAGAAAAATTTGTATTAACTGTGTTTGCTCCAAGTAGTTTATTTAGATTGTCTTAGATTTCCTTAGATATTTTGTAAGTCTGAGTCAGAGAGAGTAAGGCCAATAATGGCTTTAGCTCTATCATCTTTGCTCTACCAATCTAGTAATTTATTTGCATTTGTAGGTGGTTTCTCATTCCCATTTACTATTCCTCACAAATTTTTGTTCATTGTTTGTGTTTGGATTTTACACTCTAGGCTTGGAAATTGAAGCAAAAACATTTTTCAAATGGAATTTCCATTCTAAAAAAACCCATTAAATTAAAAGAAAATTCAAAACCTGTGGACACTAAAATTCCCTCCAAATTCTTTTATTTCAAAACTTCATTATTTTTTTTGTAGAGAAACTATATATGATTGTAGAAAGGGAAGCAAAATTAAAAAATACTTGGAACTGTTCAGACCCATGACTAGAAATGCCTCATTTGTTGTAATAAATTGTGCCTTTGTTTGCAAATTTCTGCCCTAAAAGATGTGTACTTCTCATGCAATTGGTAAGAACAATTTTTTTTTGCAAACCTTGTGACTAAAACAAATCTTCACAACTCTCACAAAGCTCATGATTTTTGTGTTGATGCAATTGGCATTTTGGTGACTTTGTGTGATGTGCCCTAGACCAAAAGATCCGCCTAGTGGTGACGATGACCACCAAGGGTATTAATGGAGGGGTTTCGTCATTCGAAGGATCCACGAGATAGCATGCAAGGAACATATGGAGGCCCCACCATTTGGATTGGGTGCATGCCCACTAGTGTGATGAAGCAACATTTGTTGGGGCTGCCTACCATGCTCTACAGGACTCAACCTCTAGACTCAACCTTAACACCAATGTGATGTGCCACTATGCCAAAAGATTGACCTAGTGGTGAGGATGAGCACCAAGGGTGTTAAGGGAGGGATTTAGTCCTCTGGAGGATCCATGAGGTAGCACACAATAGACATGTGGAGGCCCCACCATTCAAATTGGGTGCACACCTGCGGCCATGATAGAGGAACATCCACCAAGGCTGCCCACCATGCTCTACAAGGATCAACCTTAAGACCTTGGCTTTGATACCACTATGCCAAAATATTGGCCTAGTGGTGAGGACAAGCACCAAGGGTGTTAAGGGAGGTGTTTCATCCTTTGGAGGATTTATGAGGTAGCATACAACAGACATGTGGAGGTCCCTGTAGGAGACCAGGTGTCTCTCAACCCAACCACTGATTGAGAATGCAAGGTTTTTGTTTGTTTTCGTTGTTTTTTATTTTTTTGAGGTTTTTGCAATAAAGAGAGATAATGCGATTTTGCAAAGAAATGCTTGGAAAAAATAAAATAAAATACCAGAAGCTTAAATATGACAGAATACAGCTTAGAATTTGATGCCAGATGATTTATTGATTTCCCGAATAATTACAACTGCGAGATTCAAACATTCAAGTAAAAAGGCAAGCTATTTATTGAGAACCTGAATAAGCTTGCAGGCGCCTGAAAAGAAGCATGAGATGGTATGGCTGAATGAAATAATGCAATCTCCCACCTCGAAATTGATGCAAAGGTTCCAGAAACCCTAGGCGTCCAAATTGATGAAGCCAGAAGACACAAAGGGAAGGCGTCCCAGCTTGTAGAAGAAGTACGACCCTTGCTGCTGTAAAAGTACGGCCCAAACCAGCATTCAATAAATCCGTACTTTCTTGAAAGGTGTGCCAGATGATAAGTAAATAGCCGCCACTGAAAATGAAACCCTTTTGGAGAAGTTCGATCCAAATCCTTGATGAAATACTTCACAATAAGCTCTATAATGACCTTTGAATGAAGCCACTCAACTAACAAGCTTCAACTGGTATCTCACAGTCTTAGTATGTCTGATTTTGAAGAGGGAACGTTCTCCAAAATCCAATGATTTGCAGAAACCCTTGTTTCACAAACCCCAATGCTCTCAGAGAGAAAAATAGACAAATTAGAATAATCATGAATGAATGAGTTCGATTTGTCTTGTGAAATACATAACTCTTCTCAATAAGTTGACCCCTTCTCAAAAAGCAATTAATGAGCGTTTAAAATATTAATTAAATCGCCCTTTGTTGACTTAGGCAAAACAATTAAATAATGGCGTCCCTTTTTGATGAGTAATAAAATACTCATTTAATATTATTTACTTCTTTATTATAAAGTATTAATACTTTATAATTTTCCATTAAATAATTACTTTAATTTTTCATTAAAGTGACTTTATATTATAAAGTCAAATTAATAAACTTTTAATAATTATCAACTGCCTCAATAATCACTGTTTGCTCATCAATTCATCAAACTGGGTCAAAACTGAGCTGACCAACTGAACCAGTTGCCCTGCCAGAAATAGAAACCCTTGTCTGCCTGACTTACTATAAATAGTGTCTAAAAATCGCCCTGTAAGTGCCTGCCAAGGTCCAAACCTGAATCAACTGCCGGAGTAATGTTCCCAAACGCTGGATAACTGCCTCAAGTGACCCTCTAAACACCTCTGTTAGCCTACTTGGATCTGAATGATAGGCTAATCCCTAAATCAACTATACTACCTAGGAAGGGGACATTGCAGCCCCACCATCTATATTGGGTGCACACTTGTTGACATTAGTAGGGCCTCCACGTGTCCATTGTATGTTAACTCTTGGATCCTCTAGAGGATGAAATCCTTCCTCTAACACCCTTGGTGCTCGTCCTCACCATTAGGCCAATCTTTTGGTAGTGGCACATCACAGTGGTATTAGAGGTTGAGCCCTGTGGACTGTGGTGGGCAGCCCCGCCAGATGTTCCTCCATCATGTTGGCAAGTGTGCTACCTTGTGAATCCTTCAAAGGACAAAACCCCTTCATAACACCCTTGGTGCTCGTCCTCACCACTAGGTTGGCCTTTTGGTGTAGTGGCACATCACACTTTGTGATAGGAAAGAACCCACAATTCCTCTACTCATTTGACCACGATTGATGTCTTTTATGCCAATTGTGAAAAACTTGACCTATATTTTCTTGTGACTTTAGGCGATTGTTAGAGGTTGTGACTAGTAAAGATCACATGCCCTTGGTGAAAACTTGATCTTGTTGCTTTCCTTGTTTGTGACACCTACAATATTCGACGTTCAAGAATGGCCATGATTAGACTTTACATGACTTGTGATTTTCTTCATGTGATGCACTTGGGATAAACCCCTTGTACTAATACCATATTGAGAAAGGGAGCTAATAAAACAATATAATATTATTGGATATTTAAGTGACGATTACAATAAGGTTACTCTCCTTATAAAGATATTGAGAGAGATGTAATTGGCAATTAAAGATGTGATACTTGTCCATAACCATAAGCCCTAATAATAGCAACACCAACACACCACTTTGTCACTATAGTGACTATTGCAAAGGTAAGCCTTACATTCTAATAGAGAAATACTTATCAATATAGTTAATAGGGACATCCATAATGAGATCTACATTTCGTATACTTGAAATTGATTGAAAAGTCAGAAAAACCTTGAACACCTATGCTTCCCCATTACTATTAATCTTAAGTGCTATTATTAATCTTATGCATAGATGTAGGATGGAAAAACTCACACTTGATGGAAAAACTCCTGCTGATGGTATATCATAAAAATGCATCCTTCTTAGAGAAATTAAGCTTCCATAGTCCATGAAATAAGAATAATGCTTCTAGAATGATTTGTGTTTGAGATTTTTGGGATCTTGGAGTTCTCTTACATTCATTCAATTGGTTGGACTTTTGTTTCACTCTTCATTTTAATATAATGTAATGTTTGCAGTCCTCATGGCCATTGCCCATTATCGACCTCTTGTATACATTAACATTTGAACTATAAATAAATTAAGTAAAATTGACGTGCACATTTTAAAAGACTAAAAGGCCACCCCATTAGTTATTCCTTATTCATCTATACATTTTGGAAAAAAAATCCTTGACTTACAGACAATCCAATTTTTTTGCGCCAATATTTGTGATAAATATTCTAAAGAGACAAACAAAGTAAAAGATTAACTCAGCTGTGTTGTACCCCAAAATTAAATTTTTTGTTATACTTAGACATTTTGAAGAAATGAGTAAAAGTGTTGTTAAATCAGTCAAAAAGGTCAAAATTTGGGCGTGCATGTCTTGCATGAAGGGTTAAAATGCAAAATTTTCAAAATCTGACGATCTGGGTCTGCTAAGAACGACCTAATCTACAAAACTCAGATCTCAGTTTTTCATCCCTACTTTTTAGGAAAACTGCTATTTTTAGAAATTTTCTAAAAATAGTAACTTTTTCTGGGTTTCTTTGGAAATAGATATTGGCAAAATTTTCTAAAAATAGAAAGTTGGTCCGTTAGGGTTCAAACTGATTTTGATTGGCTCAAAATACGTCCATATCAGGCTAGTGTAGTAAGAATCTCAAAATGATCAGTTTTGCCCTAATGGGTCTATTCTGCTTTTTCAGAAGCATATCAGGAGCTCTGAGGTCATCAATGGAGGTTATTCGGCTTCCATGTGTCAGATTCAACATTCAAAGCATTGAACAAAAGGCGAGATGGTGAAGAAGCACGAAGAACGAAGGAGAAGGTCAAAAATGTGAAAAAATTTCTAACACTAGTTGACTTGGGCGCCCCTAGTGAAGAAGGGCGCCCAACTTTTTGGAGCACCTAATTCAGCAGTTAGGGTTTGAGAATATGCTCAATCTCTTCAGTATTTAGCCAGCTTCGCAACGCCTGTCTCCGTCAGATCATCCGACTGGTCATCCTTCGACAAATTCAGATCAAAGTTGAGGTTATAGAATGAAGGTTTCAAATTCTGAAGGATAAAAAATGAAAAATGGCTAAGTCTAGTGAGTTTGGGCGCCCCAGGTGAGAAGAGGCGCCCAAGATTTTAAGGGACTAAACAGATTAATTTTGCAGAAGTGGCTCTAACATAATTTCTTCACAATTGATCTGGCTTTCCAACGAGATACTCAGCGCGTCAATCAGAACTTGCAGTCGCGAGATACGAGAAGCTGAACAGAGGGTCTGGTGAGAGCTAAGGATTGAGATTCAGAAGCAAACAGGAAAAAGTGAAAAATAATCTAACTTTGGTGAGTTTGGGCGCCCCAGCTTGCCAGGGGCGCCCAAGCTTTAGAAGGTCTAAACTCAGCTGTTTGACAAAGTTTATCCCAGAAGACCCCTCCTAATATCTCGTCAACTTCGCAACGAGCATAACCGGCAGTTAATCCAACGCCCGAGTCACCAGATTCGACAAGGTCATCTGCAGAAGAGGAGTTAATGAAGAAATTGAAGATTGTAAAAATGACTAACTCTAGACAAAATGGGCACCCCTGGAGAAGAAAGGCTCCCATGAATTTGAAGGTCGAGATGAAGATTTTAGCCAGAGACGCCTCCAGACCAATCTTCTCAGAATCAGTTAGGCTCCGCGATGAATCCTTTAGCTCGCTCATCAGATTAGTTTGCAAGCCGGAAATCGAAGGCGAAGTAGGAGGTCAAAATGGAGAAAAGTTGAAAATACCAAAAAAATGACTAACACTACTTGAAGTGGGCGCCCCTAGCCAAGAGGGCGCCCAACTTCTCATGCCTTAGAGAAATTTGCAAAGTTTTCAAAATTCCAAAATTGCGAGGAAGAAGGCGTCCAAGTTCAATGATCAAAGATTTTTAGGGTTTTGAAAATAAAGCGAAAAAGAAAGCAAACCTAAATCAAAACCCTCAGCCTATTTAACACCTCTCTTCAATGTAATTTTCATTATTTTTGTGTAGTATATCTAAAGGAGAAAGTTGAGCAGAAGTTTGAAGAAATTTTTCAAGATTCAAGAGCTTCAGCCACGGCTGTTCATCAAAACATAAACCCTTGCTTTTTCATGTTTTTTCATCCAAAAGATCAAATTTTTCAAAGAGGCGTCAAGGTTTTCAAATCTTTCAGTCATCCTGGTCTTTTCACCTCTATTCTTCCTCAAGCAAAATTCTTCTTTAAGAACTTCATCAGGTTGCGCGTTGCTTTTTGGTTGGTACAGCAAAACTTTCAAGTATCTGCCAAATCATTTAGGTCCTCTCAAATTAGTCTTCTGAAGAAAACCCATATCACAGCTTTTTTTCAAGAAAGTTTCAAATCCTAGGGTTGGCTGCTTTTTCGATCAGCCATCAGTGTTTTGCAAATCTAATCAACTGGGTCCATTTCTAATTATATTCTGAACAAAACCCAGGTGCCAACTTTTTTCGGGAAAAACTGAAGAAATTAGGGTTTGCTGCTTTTTCAGTATAAAATCAAAATTTTCAAAAACGGACGATCTAGGTTGTCTTGCAACGATATTCTGAGCAAAACCCATATCAGAAAAATTTTCAAAAAATTTGTCCGTTGGAGCAGGAAAATCAGCATTCTAAAAATAGAAGTTGCTCAGAACTTGTCTGAACCTAGGCGAGTTTACAGTCATTCTTCAAGTTTTCCGAAATGGAGTACACTCCCAATGTTTTCAAGACTGGATCAGCTCTTTATCATGATTACATCAAAACAGCTGAGATAGATTTGCATCATATCAAGCCGGTGTTTGATCTACACGCTTTGGAGAGCGCAGGCAACACTTCCATCATAAACCTGGGACACTCTGGACTCCTTGCAGCAGCGTCTATTCCTATATCAATTCAGAGTCTTGAGTTCGTAATCGCTTGCATCAAGTATTACAACCCGGCTACTAGGGAGATCCAATTAGTTGATGGTAGATTAATTTGCAGTCTGAAGCCTGATATGATTGAGAAGTGTTTTTCCATTCCCCTGTGGCTTGAAAGCGTTACTATCTCAAAGGGTGAATGTGAAAGGATATGGGAAATGCACAAAGACAAATATAGTAAGAAGATTGCACAGAGGTGGATGAAAGAGAAACATAAGACTTTGCCAAAGAACGTCGGGCGAGGGGAGTTTAAGGATGAAATTGCTATCATTATCACCTTGCTCAACAGGGTAACTGGCTCAGAAGACGCCACCAAGTTTCAACCTTGGATGTTTTATGCCATACCCCACATCATGAAGAAAACCGAGTTCTATGATTGGCCCACCTTGATCAGTGACAGCCTACATCAGCAGATAACAGAATACTTCCAATTTCATGAGTTTCATATGGTGTCTTACCTAGTCTACCTGGTGGCCTATCAAGGTCAATTTAGAGGGTTGAACACCGAGGGATCATTGAGTGTACAACATATATATAACTACTATCCCCAGTTGGAATTCACGAAGTCCCTGCATCACTACAAGAGAGCGAACGAGGCTTTTCTGATGTACACAATGCGGGACCTAGACAATGAATTGCACGTCCATATCTCTTCAGTTGCTAGGGCAGCGATGGCGGAGTGGGCAGATTGGTTCATACAATTTCCTACTTTCACCTATCTCAGGGTCTATGGCTATTCAGGTGCCCCGCTGATGTTACCAAGGTACCCGTCAGACGAGGTCGTCTTCATGGAGTTCTTAAGGTAGGCACACGATGTCCACACAGTCTTGAGGAATAGAAGGAAACCCTCCCTCCATTTTCCATTAGGGCTGGGAATCTATACATGTAGGACTGCTGCAGATGCTAAGACAATGGGAGATGAGTTAGATAAACTCGGCCTCAAGTCTTACAGCGAGAGACGATCATTTGATCCTCATGGTGTCTACACTGGCCGACTTGAGAAGAACTATGCTCATATATCCGCCCTTGAAGATTTTTGGGCTAATTGTACAGATGAGTTCGAGGTGCGGAGACGTAGTTATAGTAGGCTAACTCTTCACCAGATGAAGGACTGCTTAAATGAAGACATAGAAGGGTTATCAAATTACATATGCCACCTAAAAACGGTTCGAAGATCAACCCCTTTCACAAGTTAACGCCATTAAGTGAATCTTCTCTCAGAAGATGCATGATGTCTCGGACATAAAGCGTTCCGGTCCCAAGCAAAACCCATTCCAAGAAGGTGAGTCGCTAAAGACTTCTCTTTCTTCCAGCAATACTAAAAGGAAAGGGAAAAGTCAGTCTCAAGTTAGTGCCTACGGTAGTAGATCAAATAAAATGTAAGAAGAAGGTTAGACTTCTCGTGCATAGTCATAGAGGTGAGCAACGCTGTAAATAAAAGCTCTCCTAACGAAACTCTGCACCGCAGCGAGAGCCCACTTCTACCACGCCTTTGTACCTTTTGATTTAACTGGCCATCCATACAGCATGGACAAACAGCCTTATTAGTAATTTGGCGAAGTTAGGAAAGATACCACCGCGGTTCTGCCGGAAACCCCGAAGCGGTAAGAAGAAGGCCTTTATATCAGCAGCGTCAATATCTTGATAACATCTATCGGGAACCTTCTAAGAAGAAAGCAAAGAAGCAAGTTCACTTTGATAGGAATCCTGATAGCGAGATAGTCATGGACATTGCATTACCCCCAGAGGACAAGAACAGGGATGAGGTGAATATGAATGACTTCGTGATGGTCAAGGCTACTCTTGGTAGAAATACCAGACATGCAGATGTGAGTCTATTCAGAGTTGTGTCCAAAAGTCTTCAGGAAAGAGTGCTCAAGGATGGAGAAGACAAGGCAGCCCTCAAGGCTGAAATACAGCAGCTCAGGCTTTATATTTCTAACCTTGTCCATGGTTCTTCGCCAAATCCAAATTGTTGCCTCTGATGACACCAAATGAATCATCACGCCGGTACAGCCAGAAAGAAACTTAGAGGATCGAGAGTTTCATTGTCAGAGGAAGGGAGATCTTGGCACGAATGTTCCAGTTGAGAGAAAACGCTCATGAACTACGACAAGGTATCCAAGGGTTTGAACAAACACTGGCTGAAGTAAGACCTAGACATGAAATCATCATTGCTGATTTGGACACAGCTTATGGTTTAGCAGTTTCAAAAGAACACAAGAGACAAATCCTTGCTTGGAGAGAGCGTCATGTTTTGAAAGTTAAAACTTATGAGAGGATATCCGAAGAATTTATCGCCTACAGACAAAGGGTGATTGAAGCTCTTCTTTTCATTAGTGAGTTTATCACAGAGATTCCTTTCTCAAAGACAGTCTTGAAGATGGTTCCTACGCCGGGCTTGATGAGGTGCAAGATCAATTTCAGAGTGTTGTTCGCAGTTGCAATGCAGTTGGCGGAAGGATAGGTCATATTTCGATGATGTCAGCAAAGTTCGAAAAAGTGGCCAATGAGGTCGAAGATTTCCTGAGATCTATTGCAGATGTTGAAGATATCTCTAGAAAAGCCGTGTTTTGCTATTGAGGCGACACCAACCGGTCACAATACCTCTAATTTCTAGCTGGATGGTTTCTTCTTAGAAGCTTTTCCTCTTTCTTCTATTCTTTGAAATAATTTTATCCATTCTTTGAGAGAGAAGAGAAAGAAGATAAATGTAATAGTTGGCGCTTCCGCTTTCTGCTTTGAAGGATGTTATCTTCTTTTCTAGATTTAGTATCAGCTTGTTTGTCGAAAGCAAGCCGCTGACGTAAAGCAAAGCAGGTTTTAGCCCTCATTGCCTATAAATGATCCTCGTTCATTAGTTTTCTGTCACCCGCTGCTAGTGATAACAAAACGCTGAGCCTATTGTGCTTTCTATTTGTTTCTTAAGTGTTGTTCAATTGTTTTATGATAGCCAATTGTTGAGTCTCTTTTAGCCAACAAGAAGTTATTGTAATTGCTGTTCGTATTGTGTAAGAGCATGTTAGAAGTTATTGTAATTGCAAGCCTCTTTAGCTGCAATTTCTTGTTCCAGGCATGTTAGAAGTAAGTTTTGTTCCAGAAGTTTGAGTAATAAAATCATGAGCCTCCTTTTCCTTTATATAACATCTCAGATTTCCGTTATTTGTGTTCTACTTTTATGATTTTGATTTCAGCTTACATTGAAGTGTGTAGATGTTTGTTGGGAAAGAGTTTATTGAAGTATTTTGTCAGAGAATCCACCTTGTTCATTTCTAGTTTCTCTTGCTCTGCTTATTACTTGAGAAGTTAAAAACGTCTTTAGTTTAAGTTAGTCGTAGTTGAAGTTCTTAAATCAGAAAATCTCAGCTGCAGCGTTTGTGTTTAATAAACCTTGTGCTCTAAGCTGATCAAAAAGATAGGCAACTTAGTTCTTAGTTTACTTTCTTTCAACACCATCAGCAAGAGGGAGCTTCCCCTCCTAATTTGAAGAGCAGTTTATCTGTGCATAGCTGTCCGTTTCAAATACGCATTCTAGAGGTGCGAATTTAAACGCCAACAAGCTGCAAATAAGTTTAGAAAGTAATAGGTTTTTCTGGTTTTTCTTTGGAATTATGTTCATTTAGTAGGCAATAACATTGGAAAGAATAGACCCTTGCTTGATTATCCAATGAATATAGCATATTAAAGTACTTTTTCATACCATTTTAGATAGTTTAGATTTGTGTTATACTTAGAGATAATTTAATAAATGGCAAGAGTTGTTTTTTTATCAATTTTGTTAAAAGTAGGAAGGGTCCAGATAAATTTTGCATACGCAGATAGTTCTAGTGGTTTTGGATTCCAATTGTTGCATCCATTCCTCCTTGACTCGTATATATGTACATCACTTCTAGAGAATAATCATGTCGTAGACATTTTGTCATATTCTGGTGAGATGATTATATTATATATTCACTCAGAGCAGATGTTATGAATATTATGTTGTTCAAGCATTTCATGTGTCTTCTGTATTTGATGTGATGAACACTTCTCCTATTGTTATGTGATCAATTCCTATGCTAAAATTTGTTTTGGATATAATGTTCTTGTAGGAGGTTTAGTATTCATGTGGAGTTTCCACAGATGATCCCTACCTATATGCCTCTGAATAAAACTAATGGCATCTCATAATTTTGTAAAGAGGTTCATTTCTGCTATGTATCTATGTGGATCCTTTCTCAGGAAAGCTTACCTCTAGTCAAGTTCAGACACGTCGTGTATGTGCCTCTGTAAGTGATGTCAACATTCATACACAGTAAAGGGCACTCATAGTCAAGAGGTTTAAATAGTTCTAATACTGGAATTGTTTTATACAAATTGATATGTGTTGGCGTTTCAATTTGCACCTCTGGAATGTGGATTAGAAACGAACAACTATGCACAGTTTAACTGCTCTTCAAATTAGGAGGGGAAGCTCCCTCTTCTCTGATGATTCTTAAAAAGAAAACTAAACTACTACGAATCTTTTTATTCTCAGCTAAGAGCACAAGGTTATAAAACTCTTTGCGTCGTAGCTGAGGTTTTCTCTTTTCCAAAACTTCAAACAACAACTAGGCCTAAACTATAGACGCTTCTGACAACTCAAGTAAACTCAGAGCTTGAGAATCAGAAGTAAATGAGGAATGATTTGATTAACACAGAAGCTTAAATAAACTTACTTCCGGATCACACCTGAAGACTCATTGTACTTATAAAATGTAAGGTGAAATAAAGATTATACAAGCAAAACACATAAGACAAGAAACTGAAAGAGATTGAGCAAGTAAATCAGAGCAAAGAAGGCACAAGTTTTTACTTTTCTCAAATTTTAACAGTAGTTACACTTTTGGGACAGCAGATTGTAGCAAAGACATGTTAGAAGGATTGTCATTGATGTCAAGACAAAGAATAGCTTAATCAGATTGTTGAAATTGAATAGACTTTGTGAAGATCAATCAGCCATTAAGACGAATACCTTTCAGATTGAATGCCTTTAACAAATTGAAGATCAATCAATCAGTCATTAACAAATACATCTTCTTATCAAACCCGATTATTCTAACAAATATAATGTATTAAAGAAGGGCGGCTGATCAAATCCAAGAGATGTGTTTAGCAAAACAAATTTGCTTTGAAAAGACATGTTTAGAATTCAATATGCTTGGCTGAAGAAATGCGAATGAAGAAAATTGAAAAGGCGTGCTCTGCTGAAGAGATGCGATTAAAGATAAAGACGTCTTTTTGTCTTTTTGACAGATGCTGTAAGAGACCAGGTGTCTCTCAACCCAAACCCCTGACTGAAAATGCTGATTTTTGTTTGTTTTGTATTTTTTTGTGTTTTTGATGGTTTTTTTGCAATAAATGATAAATTGCGATTTTGCAAGGAATTGACTGGAAAATTTAAATAAAATAATAGATGCTTGAAAACTACAGAACAAAGGTCAAAGCTCATTGCCAGATAGTTTATTCATCATGCTGGATAGTTACAACTGTGAAAAATCAATATGCAGACAAAAAGGCAACAACTTTATTAATGAAAACCTGGTTATTGTAGCCGCCTTGAAATGAAGAAGAATAGGTACGGCCAACTCCAGAACACGAATCTCCAGGCTCATAAACAATGAAACAGCTCCAGGAACCCTAGGCGCCAACTTTGCAAGAGACAGAAGATGAAAAGGCAAAGCGAATTCCTCTGGAGAAAAAGTACTGCCCTTGCTGGTACAGAAAAGTACGGCCCAACAGCAGCATTAATATGGTACGGCCTCAAGTATGAAGTGCCAGATCTCTGTGAAATGATCTCTGATAAGTCGCCACCATTAACTGATGAGTAATCTCTTCAAATCCTTCCTGAATCGAATCAATAAGCTCAACTGCAACCTCTGTACGAAGTCACCAAGTTTGACAATCATTAACTGGTATTTCACAGTCTCAGTATGCCAGATCTTGAAGAGGGAACGTTCTCCAAAATCAATGTCTGCTGAAACCCTAGGTTCGCAAACTCCAATGCTCAGAGCGAGAATAAGACAAATTGAATAATCATAACATAAGAGTTCGATTTGTCCTGGCAGTGTATATATAACCCTCTTAAAAAGTTCGACCCAAGCTTCTTTTAATAATCATTTAAATAAATGATTAAATTCGCCTTTTCTTGACTTAGGAAAAATATTAAATAAATAGCGTCCCATCATTAATAAATAAATAATTATTCATTATATTAAATATTCCACTTTATTATAAAGTATTAAAAATACTTTATAATACGCCATTATCATTAATATTTAAATATATTAATAAAGTGACTTTATAACATAAATTCAAAATATCAATTATTTAATAATCATTAAATGCTCCGTTATTTTTCCATCTGACCAACAAACTGATGAACTGGGTCGACTATGAGCTAATCAGCTGAACCAGGTGCCCTGCCCAAAATAGCAGCTTCCGCTTGCCTGACTTACTAAAAATAGTAAGTATCTGAAAAACCTCTCTGAAAGATTCTGCGAAGGCCCAACCTGAAACAACTGAAAGAATGATGCTCCTGAACACCGGGTAACTGCCTCAAATGATCCTCTACACACAACTATCAACCTATGAGGATCAGAATGATAGGCTAACCTCAAATCCAGCTACGCTGACTAGGAAGGGGACATCACAGATGCGAATCAAACAAAGTTAAGAGACGTGTTTTTTGAAGAGTGGTGCATTTGCTGAAAGGATGTGACTTATGTTTAACAAGCAAATTTAATCAAAAAGATTCGAATTAATCTGAAAGGACGTGTTTCAAAGAGTAGATTTAATCAAACAGATTCAAATTAATCAAGTGATTGTTTTAAATGACAGAGATGTATCTCAAAGATGCGGCTAATCAATAGAGACGTGTCTCTCCTAAAGCGCCTAATTTCCAGCAAACAATTGAATGAACTTTTAAAAGGAGAACATAGTAAACTAAGTCGATTCATAACAAACAAAATTCAGATTTACTTTGTGAAGAGATATTTTTGAAGGATACAAGATCTATCATGTTCTTTCATTTAAAGGACACAATGCTTGAGTGAGATATATGAATAACACTCCATTCAAAGTTTCATTTTTTGGTTGTGAAGATTTTAAGCAGTTCAAGTCAGAAAACTCATCTTCTTGTGTGGGCTTAGGGTGAGATTATTCATCACAAAAAGAAGGTTGGAGGATTGGGATAGTGCAGATCTGATTGAAGGCAGTCATCTTACATCCATCGAGTCAAGGTTGGTGCCTTGCACATTAGGGGTTGGTGCTCCTTGTAGGTTAGGTGCCTACTAAATAAGTTTAAGGGGCTTGTGCTCCTTTTAGGTTGGAGCCTACTAAACAATCTGATTAATACTTCAAGTAGGTTGGTACCTACTTTCTTTTGTAAAATCATTTAAACATTTCAATAAATTGAAGTCAAAGTTGATTTAAGCTTGGAAAGAAAAGTTTGTTTTGATTTACTGATTCACCCCCTTCCCCGTCCCTCCCCCGCCCCCCCTTCTCAGTAAATCTTTTGTGCTCTTCAAGACAGGCTTACAATGTGCGAACAAACACTAGCTTACACTTGACACAAGTTGAACGGTAACTGAACAACAATTTGCAGCAATACAAGCTTACAAATTAGCTCTTACAATAACAGTTAGAAAATAATGGGCAAGGCTGCCCTTATTTATACACAAACAAGGAGTAGGTAACCCTAAAATCTCCTTGCTTTAAGCTGACTAGACTTGCCAACTTGCAAGATTTTTTTCTAAATCTAACACAAGACAACTAACTAACCACCTACGAAAATCAGTTAATTGATTTAAAAGTAGGGAAAGTTCCAACTATACATCTGATTTTTCTATTTCACAAAGAATAGATAAGCATGAAACAAACATAGCAAGTTAAACTTGGAAAAGGCATCGAGTTAACTGCTGCTTTTAGTCCTATTCATGGAAATCTTTGCTGCCTCAAAAAGGTGACTCACTCATTGATAATTTGGGAAACTATATCCGCCAAAAAGCTGGTAACTGCCTCCTTGTCAGGAGTACTGGTATAAGTTGCTGATTTCTCTCCAAAAAGTGAATTCTTGGAAAAAAATTTGAGGTATGGGTTTTGTAGACAATCACGTTCTAGAGAGACCCAGTTCATTAGATTTTGAAAAAGTTGAGGGCTTCTCGAAAAAGCGCCAAAAAAGTGGAATTTTGGAAATATAAAATTTCCCAATCTTCAAGAGGAGCAAAAAGTAGATGGACCCAAATCAACGAAAACTATAAAAGTTGACCACTTGTTTTTGAAATGCGATGCCCTAGAAGATTGGACCATGAAGAAACATGTCTCTGTGCTTCCCAATCTCGAATCCACGAAAATCACTGAAAAAGCACTCCGTTTGAGCCTCCAAATCTTGATGAGAAGAAAATTCTATCTTTCCTCATTCAGATGCAAACCAAAAGCTTGCTTAAATAGAGTTTTAGGAAGAAAAAGTGCTTTCTTCGTGAAAGCCCTAAAATTTTGAAGTCTATCCATGAAGATAGAAAAATTGCAAAAATTTGAGTCTGTTTGCACGTGCACCGGTGAATCCCTCCTTTGTAGTTGCAAAAAGCACACGCATGAAGACACGTTCTTGGAAAAAAATATGCATTCGATGACATCATCAAACACGCAAAACCTCTCCAGTGTTAGCCATTTTCTTTGTTTTTCAACTTTTGTTTGCTTCTGCTTCCGGCGAGGCCTGCCTCGGACTTCGGCGAGCCAACAATCTGGTATTGCCAATTGATAAAATATGTTTGACCATGGCAATCTCATGTTTGATCACTATTGAAGTGATCCCCAACTTCATATCGGTGTTCGACATCGTCTGATCATGATTGCAGACCCTAGAAGTGACCAACGGAGGCTGAACTGGAAAGAAGGCATGCTAGGGTCAAAAATATTCAAGTGTTGAAAACCCAAGCCCCTTTGGCTGATAGGGGCATCTAGCATCCCATGCCTTAGCCAAATTTCAATGATTTTCATCTTTCTTTCATCCCCGATCTTCGCCTTTGCCAATTGTGTCCTTTGATCACTGATTTTCGCGAGACGACAAACACTTGCATCCGGATGCTGAGCATACTAACTTGTCTACCTCAGTGATATGTTTGCTAGCTTTTCTTAGCCTCTAATGTTGCTTTTATCTTGATTTCTGGGTGACTGAAGGTTACTAGCTGGCAAGATTCACCGTTTTCAAACAACGAATGACGAAAGCCGAAAAATGACTAAGGCACCAAATGCTAGGCACTCTGACTGGACAAGGGCGCCTAGACATCCCAGAGTTAGAATTTTTTATAAATTTCACCATTTTCAGATTCACATCTGTTTTGCATGAACTCCACCTTTTCTTGATCGTTGATAGTTTGACGTTGTCTGCACAACATTTGAGACTTTCAATATGATACCTGGTAGCAAATAATCCTCCATTGATGACCTTGGAGCTCGTGCTTCGCCTTTTGAAAAAGCAGAATTAACCCACCAGAGAAATCCTGACCTTTTGACGATTTTG